>DWLS01001717.1:0-20526 GCA_018246255.1 Pachliopta kotzebuea | reverse complement strand
CCGTGGGCGGCGGTGAATCACTTACCATCAGGTGACCCGTCTTGCTCGTTTGCCTATTAGATGTTATAAAAAAAAAAGACATGTTTATGTTTCGTTACTGTAGTAATTTATTTACACCCACAGCTATTTTACGAACCCGCCTATTTCACTGTCACCTCGTTTTGTGAGTAAGTATACTTCACCACCCATTGGAACTTACCATCAAGTGATGAAATTAAGTGTTAATCCTATGCAAACAAAAATCTACGTCTTTATTCGGACGTTCCAATTTTATTAATTCCTTCACTTCCTTTTTTAGGCAAAGCAGCGGGTAAGAAGATCGAGGAGTTGCGGGAGAAGATGAAGGAGAAGAAAGCATCAGCGCTAGTGGTGACGGCGCTGGACGAAGTGGCGTGTGAGCTAAACATCTATTTAGTACTAAACTGGATTTTAAGCAACTTTGTGGTGTTCACCACCAGATGGCGCTGTATGAACTAGTCATCAGCCATAAAGCTTGAGTAGTAAAGTGATGATGTATTATCACCATAACGATTGAAAGGAATGATGTAATATTTCAGATACTTTGAACCTTCGCGGCAGTGACATACAGTACAACCCGGTGTTCTTCTCGTACCTGCTCATCAGTCCGAGCTCGGTGAAGCTGTTCTGGGGCGATGGGAAGCTGACGAAGCCGATGACGGAGCACCTGAAGTCGGAGGGCGCCGAGGTCGTGGGATGTCCATACGACAGTGTACTTGAATACCTGAATGAGATGGCTGTGAGTTTCACATTACCTATAAGATTGTTCTGTATTTCCTCTGCTTGTGTTGACTCTCTCTCGATCCTTGAACGTGTTCCATAGGATGTCCAGGCCCCACCTAATCCATTACTGAAGTTCTTAGTTAGCCGCAATCTCAAAGACCTCTTCGCCTTCTCCTTCGATTAAAATTTATCTCTCTGTCTACGTTTCACTCTTCGTATCTTTCTTCTTACCTCTCCCTGTCTTACTCACATTCTCTCTATCTTTGGCCTTTTCTCTCTTTCTCTGTGTTTTTGCCTTTTCTCTTTCTTTCTTTGCAATTTTGCTTGGAAGTCTTCAGTTTTTAGACAATAGAGCAGTAATGTTTGCCAACTTTAGTCTCATTTCGTTTAAAGTACGCTGTGGTTTAATTCCTGGGATAATTAGACAAGAGACAAGGAGGAAGGGTTTGATGGGCAACCATCCACCATGTCCTATTTCCATCGTTTATTTCCGGAACCATGAAGATGATCTAATCGTTGAATCCGCTTGCGGAGACCTCATGGTTCATGGTAACTATAATTGAGTTTTGATAACAGAAAGAACTGTCGGAGTGCGGCGACGGCGGACGCTCGGTGTGGCTCTCCGGCGAGGCGAGCGAGGCGGTGCACCGCGCGGCCGCGGGGGTAAGCAGGACGGCGTGACGTTTGACAGTTCCTCTCTTAAACGAACATTACAACAGATCGACTTTAGTTCCTTTTGAGAGACCAGCATATATAACCTGATGATGACAGCGCTGGTCCGTCTTATGCTACGTATACAGCTCATCTGACGCTGGGCAGACCACGGGGCCCACGGCCTGTTAACCTGAACCTAATCTAATGTTGCTGCTGCTCCTGGGAGTGCAGCCATTCGGTTGTGAATTTTCCTTGAATGTATCTCCCGCTTTTGTCCTGGCTAGCCTACTTGGTCGTTGGAGACGGACTCGGCTCTTTTCCCCGACCCACTTCCCCAGTGTCGGAAGCTCTGGGCGGTGAGAACAGATCCGGAACGGATAGACAAGCAAGTTGTCCATGTATTGCTTACAGTGTGGTCTGATTATGGTCCTTTTTAGGGTCAGAACTTGATCAAAAATCACATGGTGGTACACCCCAGGTTCTATTTCGGATCTATTTAGGGTAGACTTTGAATGGTGTCTTTCGCTATAATATCATCGCTGTATTCAGTCATTAAGAATCAAAGTACTAACCTTCTCCATCATCATCCATATTTTCAGGAAGGTGTGCTGAAGAAACCATTGGATCTAATATCAGAGGTGTCCCCCGTCGCGTTGGCGAAGCTCATCAAGAACGAAGTGGAGCTTAAGGTAATAATAACAGCCTTCTTTATATTCCCAGAGTTGGGACTCTCGGCCTTATTTACAGTTATCACCACCATGATGGTTAAGTGCGACATAAAGTATGGGTATTCATGTGGAAATATTTTCTTTCTATCTCTCTCCATCTTTCACTTTCCAGGGTTTCCGTGATTGCCACGTCAGGGACGGTGTGGCGGTGGTGAGGTTCTTCCGCTGGCTCCACGACCAGATCGACTGCGGCGCCACCGTCACAGAGGTGCAGGCTGCTGACCGTCTCCTCGAGTTCCGAAAGTAACTTTTGATAATACCACAAAACTGAGAAGGAACCCTGTCTACTGAAAAAAGGTCAAAGACATTTTTCACCTAAGATGGTTCTATAGTAAACATCATTGGAAAATTAGTTCTTTGAAGCTCTCCATCATATCATTGCATGCATATCCTTTAACCCTGAAATCGAACCAGAGATCTCCGTCTAACAATACTTCTTTTTATATATAGAGAAGAAGTTGACTTCCTAGGGGCGTCGTTCGAGACGATAGCCGGCGCTGGGGAGAACGGCGCCATCATACACTACAGCCCCAGCGCTGGGGGGGAGCAGCGGGTGATCGGGAGCGGGGACATGTTCCTGCTGGACTCCGGCGGACAGTACAGGTGAGGGTGGTCACACCACCTAACTTCTATACTTAATTTTTAAAATACCTTCCAGTTATACTCTATTAAAAGCAAGCTTTGAGTCTGTATAGGTACACTCTTCAATAGTCGCGGGTTCGAGTCCTATTATTCTAAGGCCGGTAGGAAATATGGAGAGGAAATCAACATATTCCACTAATAGTTCTTAAGGACATAAGATATTCGATAACTTTTCTCTATTCTCTTGCTCCCTTTTTTTATATATCTATCTGTCTATCATACTCTGTTTATCTCACTCTGTTTATCACACCCCTTCTATCTCACTCTGTCTATTAAACTGTCATTCACACCCTGTCTATCTCACTCAATATATCGCACTCTGTCTATATCACACTTTTTCTCCTATTAAAGGGACTCTGACTTTGTTATGCTCTTCATGTTGTATAATAGATCAATTACCACAGGGACGGTACAACGGACATAACTAGGACCCGTCATATGAGCGGCAAGCCCACCGCTGGGCAGAAGGACGCGTTCACGAGGGTGCTGAAGGGGCAGATATCAGTCGGCAGCGCGCTATTCCCGCAAGGGGTTAAGGTAAGGTCCTTGACCTTAAGCTGATGGTAAGTGATACACTTGCCCGTAACGTGGCCCTAGTCAGGAATATATATATTGTCCCACATTGCGCTCGATGTCATGAGACATTGTCTCGTTACCCCAGTAATTTCATAAATTACCTTACCAGGCCTCCAACAACAGAGACCTTGACCTACCATCAGTTAAATATATCTAGACTTTTCCACTTTGCCCTAAAGACCTGCTGAAGATAGGTCTGCTTAAAAAAATAAACTTCTTTCAAGAAGAGTCTAGAAAAAAGCCGTTCTTTCTTTTAACAGCATCCTGTGTAATCTTTTTCATAAATTTTTAAAAGTATTTCTTTATTAGGTGACATTATTATTTCGCTTAGATTCTCTTTACTTATCTTCTTGTCCATTCTCATCTCTATATCTGTCCTATCCGTTGAATACTTTGGACAATCTATAAGAAGGTGTATAATACTTTCTTCAACGTTAGGATCACAAGCACAAGACATGTTTGCGTTTAAATTTGTATAGATATTGGCCAAAGCCTCCGTGTCCAGTTAAAGCATGAACAATTGTTTAACAAGCAATCCTTGTCACCGCCAGGGTAACGTGCTGGATAGCTTCGCGCGCCAGTACCTGTGGGCGGCGGGGCTGGACTACGCGCACGGCACCGGTCACGGGGTGGGGCACTGTCTCAACGTGCACGAGGGGCCCACCGGAGTCTCCTGGCGGCCGTACCCTCACGACCCCGGCCTGCGCGCAGGACAGCTGCTCAGCAACGGTGAGACACGCGACGAGACATTATAACAGAGTAGAATAGAATTTAATGAACTAGAGTAGAAGAGGGTAGGGTATAGAACAGAATAGTGTAGTACTGAATAGGGAAATGAAGAACAGAATGGAGTAGTATAGAGAGTAGGGTGAAGAATAACAGAATAGAGTATAGAAAAACATAATAGAGTAGAGTGTAGTAGAATATAGTAGAGAAAAACAGAATAGAATAGTACATACAGAAGAGCAAAGAATAACAGAATAGAGAAAAAAAATAGATTACAGTATAGAAGAAGTGATTAGAGTATAGAAGAACGTAGTAGAGTAGAGAGTAAGATAATATAGTAGAGAAAAACAGAATAGAGTAATACATACAGTAGAGAAGAACAGAATAGAGAATAATGTAGAAAGTAACAAAATATAGTAGGGAAAAACAGAATAGTGTAGTAAACAGAGTAGGGCAAAACATAATAGAATAGAGAAGAAAAGAACAGATTAGTGTATAGAAGAACTCAATAGAATAGAGAGTAACAGAATAGAGAAGTACACATAGTAGGCCAAAGAACACGATGAGGAAAAAACAACAGAGTATAGTAGATGAGAACAATATAGAATAGAAGACCTAAAAAGAATATAATCTGTGAACATATGGAAGAGTATCCCGAGCGAAAGTACTTCACCAATCACCAGCTCATCACTTATCACCACGTGGAATGAAAATCCAATTGAAAGAGAATATTACTATCATCATCTGCAAAAAGGAGGCTGTCACTTTTTTTTTTAATTTTTCTATTTCTTTTTTTTAATTCTCTCCACAAATTTAAATCTTATCATCAGAGCCCGGATTCTACAAAGTGGGCGAGTACGGCATCAGGCACGAGGACCTGGTGGTGACGATCAACGTGACTAAGGAGACTGATCATCCGAGGGTATGTACCGCAGGCGAGACCTTCATCTAATGATTACCTGGTACTTAAGGTCCACGGTTTGATTCCCGTTCTATGATATACTAAGGTATAGTAAGACAGCGCCTATGTACTGGAACACAGTAATGTTTGCTGCTGAGATAAAAGCAGTAGTTTTATTTTTAATTGTTCCTTTTGCAGTGTAGGGTTAGTGTATTTATGTGTCTATTTTCTTTCATTTCTCCTCTCCTTATGTGCCTGTCTATTTTATTTCTTTATACTCTCTTTGTGTTTGTTTATTTTATTTATTTTCTTCTCTTTTTATGTGTCTATGTTCTTTCTTTCCTGTTCTATTTATGTGTCAGTCTATGTTCTTTATTCTCTTCTCTCTTTATGTGTTTATGTTCTTTCTTTTCTGTTCTATTTATGTGTCTGTCTATGTTCTTTATTCTCTTCTCTCTTTATGTGTTTATGTTCTTTCTTTCCTGCTCTATTTATGTGTCTGTTAATTTTTTTCCTTTATTATCTCTTTATGTGTCTGTCTATCATCTTTCTTAACTCCTCTCTTTGTGTCTGTTTATTTTTTTTCTTTTCTTTTCTGTAAGTGTCTGCCTATTATTTTTTTTTTCATTTAAATTTTTCATGTTGCTTATTATCTTTCGTATCTTCTTCTCTTTAATACAGTATCATCTTTACACTTCTGTTATTTCTTCAAGCATGTTCCCTTTCATAATCTAACTTCTGTTTCTTCGGTTACTCAGTGGTTGGAGTGATAGCGATTGTACTCTTTGTCCAGGCTTCAAATCTGCTGGGCGATTTCGACAGACGCGGCGTTCTCGGCTTCCAAACCATCACACTGGTGCCCAACCAGCGCGAGTGCATCGACCTGGACCTGCTTGACGACTTTGAGGTGAGATGAACGCGGTCCTGGATTCGAACCGGTAACCCTTGTTAATTGTTTAAATACCTTCCAAATTCTCTTTCAGTTGTCATATATAAACTCTTACCACGCCCGCGTGCTGAAGACGCTGGGACCGGTGCTGAAAGCCCGGGGACTGGATGAGGACTACCGCTGGCTGGTGGAGGAGTGCAAGCCCATCGCCAGAGAGTAAGAGTGATTCAGGCTTTTGTAAGAGATAAGACTGGTCGTAGGTCTGCTGGAGACAGTATAGGTACTATTAGAAATTACTGCGGTAACGAAACTTTACATCTGACGTACAAGAAAACTAAGTCCCACTAGTGGCCTTATAGTCGATGGACTGTGTTATACGGTAAACCTTTACCTCGTTACAAAAGGTTAGAAGCTATTCATCATCATAATCATCAGCAGCCTTCTCAATAATAGGGGGATTTAATCTTCTACTACGCTCGCTTAATGCTGGTTAGTGGGAATACTATTATTCTTGATACTAAAATTCTTTATGATCACAGGTATAACACATCTACGTTATCATTTTTGGAGTTTTGAATTAAAAAAAATGTTTTAGAAAATTATTTTAATTGAATTTTCTTTTTCCACAGATAACGAAACCATGCGAAGATCATATATAATCTATATTTTATGTACAACGGCTGCCGACATTTTTATATGCATTTAAGTATATGGTAATAAAATACATTTTTTTTTTTCTTTATATAAGTTGTTTGATTTATTTCCCCAATCATTTTAAACTATGCGACGATCCAAATATAATCCTTGGTATCCGTTGTAACTTAATATTTTCACATTGTGATAGAATATTATTCATTAAAACCCAAAATTTTTAGTATAATAATAACTTAGAAATTTTCGGCGCGAAACTACGTCCAGGACACAGCCTCGCGCCGAAAATCTCAGTCGACCTATCGTAAGCTCGTTTTGAATATAGTAGGGACGTCCTTGAAGAATAAATAAATAACATATGAATGAATGATTCGTTCGGAAACTTAACCAAGTTATAATTTCATTTTAAACTTTGGAATTTACGGTTTATTTATTTAAAAAATAATTGACTAGTATATGTAATGTGAAGTGCACATAAAAATAAATATTTAGGAACATCATATGATATTAAAATCGAAGGAATAAAATGATGTCTTGCATTTCAAAACAAAAAATTTCGATTTCCGAACGAATGTACTTGATTTAGGCCAAGGACAAATTTATTCAACAAACAATACGTACGGTGAAAGGACTAATTGTTATTTGCTACCTCGACTTATCAATCAACTACCTCGTATATTGCAAAACAACCTAACCCACCAAAACATTGAATCTAAATTAAAATTGTACTTTCTTCAAAATTAACATCCAACTATCTTTTGTAACACTCGCTAATAATAGTAAATTATTACAATGTAGTACTACTATATTGTAATAAATATTGTGTGTGGGCGATGACTGATATAAATCAGCATTGTTGACAAATCTTTCTGGTTTTTTCAATGCTTACTAGTAAGTTTATTTTGTATATGAACTTTTGTATAATTGATATAAATAAATAAAAAAAAAAAAATTATGTTCAGTTCTTGTGAGGAGCGAAAGCGTTTCATAGATTTTATTAATTGAGTTTTATTTAAATATGAGAACAAGCCACTTACAGTAATTAACAATGATGGAATTTATGGAAGCGTAAGTACTTATAAAGTTCTAATTTACTAGATAACTTTTATTATCTCAAGTGTTTTATTCAATGTTTATGTTATGAGCCATACAATTTATATTTCAGAAATGGAGATTTATCAAAACCATCAGGCCTCCCGCGAGGTCGCAGAATTAACCAGATGAAGTGGAAAGAGTTAACTAGAATATTAAATAGCGATTCTTCGGGAGATTCGAAGAGTAAGCACAAACGGCATAAGATATGTTAACTCAAGGGACGCTATTTGTTACTGCTGAAGCACATCGACTGAATCTACTAACTTTGTCATTAATATTTCTTGTTTAGAATTTAATGTTTGTTTGTTAATTAAGGTGTACAGCGATTATAAGAATAATTGCACGAAAAGGTGCGCTGAAATGAACAGAGCTTATTAACTGACCTAGAACAAAGAGTCATGCAGATAATTGGAGTTCAGGCAGCTACTGATTTGGGGATAAAAGAAGCTGGGTTTCAACATGTTCGCTATACTTTATATTTTAATTATGCAGTAAATATTGAATGTAGTAAGTAATCTTTATTTTTTATTTTAGGAAGTAATTTCAGAAATTGAGGTGCCAAAGGCTGTATTTTAAAGGACCCAGAAATAGGTGTGTAGCAATTTTAATTTTAGACTTATTGTAGTTCATGGTTTCTTAATATCATATCTTTATACATAACAAAAAAAATAAGAAGGTTGTCACAACTATGATATCTATGATAACCTAAATGAGAAAATAAACAGAGGTTCCACTGCCACCGACTGAGGCTTTCCCTTCAGTCATTAGCGAGGATTAGGTGTGGAACCCTCCGCCACATAAAAAAAGAAAAAATGATTTGATGGAAATGTTTTTAGTCATGGACAGAAAGACAAGGGAATATGCTTCAGAGCGTGATAGGATATATGAGAAATAAGAAAGAGAATGGTTGAGAGTTAGAGAATTTGAGGTGCATGAAAGAGTAAGACAGAGAGATGAAGAGCTACGGATGCAAGGTAAATAGCTGGAATTTATGAAAGAGGCAATGGATGCTTTTGTGAGGTTCACAGAACGATCTTAAATTAAGCTTAATGTTTAGTTAATATTTTTTACACAATAAATAAAAGTAAAATTATGTATCAAGTCTATTAATTTTATCCACAAAAATATTTTTTATAGCTCTACCTTAAATTAACCCATCTGTAGAATTCTCTTAGAAAATATGTTCAGAGATTGTTATAGCCTTATTTGGGTTTTAAATCTCTGCTGGTTCTGGTTCCAGTAAGTTGAACTAAGCTAAGGCTAAGTTGTGCAATACACAGTATGCTGTTATGATTTTCGCACGTTCTACTGGAACATAGTGATGTGTACGATCCTCACACAATGCCATCGGTTTTTTAGTCACCCAAAAGTATTTTCAATAGCTACCATTGTCTTTCTATGAACTACTTACATTTATAAGCAGGAGTTCCCTCAACGGCATCTAAACTTGGTGTCATTAACCAGGATTGCTATGGATAACCAGAAGCACCTGGAAATAATAAAAAAAACTTATTTAAAATAAATTAAACTCAGAATTATTGTAAATGATATTAATAAATTATTACCTAACAACCACACTTGCTTATTATTTCGATGTAAACTCTGCATATAACTGTTGACCACGCTGTTTTCCCAAATAAGTGTCGTGAGTGGCTCCGTATTTCGCATTTACCTTTAAAATACGACAATCACTATCACAAATCTAAAATGAATAAAAATCATTACACCAGTTTAATTTTATATTTTACTTCATTTCTACACGGCGGCAGGGCTGATATTGTAAAAAATTGGTGCTTACCATTTGCACATTTAATGAATGGAAATGCTTTTATTTATAATACATATGTTCGACTTCTTTATTGAGTGTGGAAATATGAAAATGACATACATCAATTCATCCTATAATTTCTGGGAAACCATACTTTGCAAAAAATTTCTAAGGTAAAAACAAATAACAATACTACTTTGTAGCTATAAGTTTACGCCAAATCGTGATAATATAAAATGAATGTTTGTAATAAAATTATATAGTTCATACATACTTGTTTATTACATCTCTATCAGCTTTGCCATAAGAAAGTTTTATGAAAGTATTTAAATTTGCAGGAGTTACCAGAGCATCTGTCACTTCCTTTACACATTTGCTTACAGTCGTTTGGCCTAAATATTTACCCATTCCCAATAAGCGTTGGTAAAATCCAGAGGCATAAAAAGTTAACAATGTTAGCTTGCAACTATTAACTGAACAAAGCTCACAGTATATTCACTTCCAGAGATTCCAAGAAGAATCAATACTCAGTCACATTTTGTTGGCTCCTTCTATACCCCGTTTCGGCGGGAATTAGTCTCTTTCTGATTAGTTAATAATTATTGCCCGTTGATTGATTGCTTTCTCCAAGCCTTTTAATTCCTATTAGCTTCACAGAGGGCGCTATTGACAACTCTTTAGTTCCAATTAGCTTTGTAGATGGCGCTACTGGTACGACTGCCAAAAACAAAGAACCTGAAATGTTTGAATTTTATGTTACATTCAATCTTTTCTCGCAATTGTGACTTAGCACTGCCTTTAGCATTACTAACATCCATGAGAAAACGAGTGAATCACTACTTATCATCATGTGGGCCGTGTTCTCGTCTATCTACAGAGATAATAAAAATAAACTTACCTTAAATTCCAAACTTATCCAGGACCTTGTTTATAAAGATGTTTTTTGTTCAAGCTAATTACAAAGAAACTTGAATGATTCTTTATTCAACCGGTACCTATTTTTTAATTCCGAGTCATATATGTCCACAGTATTCTTTTTCTTTCTCAGAGTAACTCTGCTTGTAATTTCTGTATAAGTAATAAATCCAATTAATTCTTTAATTATATTTAAAAAAAACATAACAATGTAACACGATTAATTGAGATAGGTACTTACCTAACTTCTCTTGATGAATATTCTTCAAGTTCAAGTAAACTTATAGCAACTAAAAAATATAAAGGTCTATGCTCGTACAACGGTGGTCTTTGCATTTTGAGCAATTTAATGAAATGAATTGTATGGGAGAACTAACTAAAGTGATAAGAAAATACTATTATTTATAAAAATGTACTTAAAAAATAAAATTTAACACGAGTTATATTGTCATAAGAGAAAGACCGACAATGAACAAAGGAAACAATTACTAATAAAGTGAAATAGAAATCCGTTATACTCGGATAACAGATCCATTAATCACATATAGTTTATAAACTAGCCATAAGGACACATTAGTATATAAGAAGCTTGTATTACTAAATAAAATCAGTTCCCTCGGTTTTTATTAACTTAAAAACTTGACTTGGGACAGTAGTTCCAAACATATAGTTTTTAAAAACCCTTGGACCCGATGGCTCAAGCTAACTCACGTTACGAAACCTTTCTCGCCAACAAATTTTAAGTGAATAAAGTTTCAACAATACTCGATAGCCAGCCTTTGATATTTACATTACCGTACTTCAAAACAGTATTCGTCCTCGAAATTATGGGTTTTGATTGTTTATAAGTTTCAATTATCGTTTATGTGACGATACGAAATTTGTTCGTGCCAGCGAAATTAGTTTCTTTTACGTACGATAGAGGCGGTGTACAAATCTCATACATATACAATATTGATGTAACTAATGAACTTCATAGTAAATTGGATCGTCTTCAAAACAATTTCATTCGTTTCATCTTTTGCGTACGTAAGTACGACCATGTCTCATCATTTCGAATACAGCTTAAATGGCTGCCACTCCACAATCGCAGGTCCTTCAGGACACTGCGCACGCTATTTTCAATATTGTTCGATCCTTTTGTCCCTGAATACTTGAAAACACAGTTTCAGTACCAGGGTGACTCTCATGAGCGTTGTCTCCGTTCCGCGGATAACTCCTCACTTCATATTACTATCTGTCTTACAGGATTACTCTATAGTTCTTTTACTTCTCAATCCATAAAACTTTGGAACTCTCTGCCAATCAACATTCAAAAAGTGCGCAGTACACCTTTATTTAAGCTTAAGCTCTGGGAGTACTACTTTACCAGAAATAACACAACTGGTAGTTGATATATTTGGTTATTGATCGGAATCCACACCATTTTTTTTATTGTTAATTCTTTTACTTCTCTTGTATGCATATTTATGTATGTAAGTTTTAATACATATATGTATATTTGTACTGTATAGAATATATAGGATTCTTATGTAGTTTATTTATATAACCATGTTTGTATTTACAATATTATTAATTTTAATTGTTTTTTTTTGTTTGGCACCTATTTGTATTTTTTTTCTTCTCTTCACATTATGAGAATGCCTTGTGCATTATGTCCGACTTTTTGTTTACTGTGTCTCTCTTGCACATAATGTTTTTCCTTTTGTTGTTATTATACAAATAAAGTGTAAATAAATATATTTCGTTAGCGATACGAATACATTTTCGCAAGTTATTCGTGCTAGGGCTACAGCTCTAAGGTAAATTATTTTAAAAAATTCTTGTCTTTAATTCTTAATATCAGAGAGATTAAAAAAATCAAATATTATTGAAAATTTGGTTAGGTAGAGTAATCTTAGTTTTGTAGTATAGGGCTATCAAGAATGAGTATGAGTAAGGTTAGCACTGCCTGTAGTAGGACGCGACTGGAAGGGTTTGTGAGCTTTGAGGGTGTGTGGTACCCTCCCTGTATGTTGAGCGAGCCCGGGGCGGACAAGTACGAAGTGGTCTCGTATTCTGTCGCAGCGGACTGTTTATACTGGGGAAGGAAACAGCTCCCCTCGGAATGTGCTCAGCAGCAATGCAGGAAGACACAGGTGAGTTCCGCAGTATATCTCGGTGCCTTCCTCAATACTGTAAGGATGACCGCAGATGGAGGTTTTAGTTGGTATAAATTCCATATAACCCTGACATCCCCCAGAAGATGGGTATCTTTTGAAGATTTCACCCGCGACTGTGTTTTATTACCAGATACAACATTAGATAGAATCGTAAGCGAACACTAATTTATTATTAGATCTGTTGCTGTATAAGTAGATGGCGCTGTAGCTAGTGAAATTACTGGAGTAACGAGACAATCTTAGTGTCGATTGTGAAGTGATACAGTGTACTTTTGACAAGATGAGCAAGGCGTTCACCTGATGTTAAGTGATACACTTGCTCATAATACGCTGCTGGTTAAGATGGTATACACAGCACCACATTGAGCATGTCGTCATGAGACAAGTAGTAGACATGTAAGTCTTCCATCCATCAATGAAATCCTTACTAAAATTTTTGGTTACTGGGTGCGAGTAAATAAAAAGCACAATTCAGTTATAATAATGTTTATGTCTCCGTTCACTTCTTAGGCTCCGGTTTCGCTACTTTCGCCAACTTCGCCTCCTTCTTTTCCTTCTTATCCTTCTTCACCTTTTTGGGTGGCGGGGGCGTGATTTTCTTCGCGGCCGGATCCTTGGGTTTCTTGGCGGCTGCCAGTTTCAGCAGCTTGAGCCTCCTCTCGCGAAGCTTCTCCGCCTTCACAGCCGGATCCCGGGGCGACAGCTTGATCTACAATGAGCGGATGTGTCAGTAACATTCAATAGAATGTATGATTGTTGATGAGGTGGTAACCTCATCAGTGTTTTGTCAACGTGATTGAGTAATCATAATTAGTCATAACCCAATGCTCTGTTAAGAGATATCATCATTGTTCTCTTTAGATCAGCGTTCCCCAAACCTTAGTACCATGTCCTACCCCACTTGTGGGTAGATCATTTTTTATTGTCCTCCTTGGTACTTGCGATTTTTATCCAATGACCCTCTCAAAAAACAAAAAATGGAATAAACAATAAAAGCTACTTTTTTAAATTTCAGATAGACCCCTCCTTGAGGGGTCTACATCACATCTTGGGAAACACCTCTTTGATCAACTGTATGACTTTTATTTATATCAATAAGTTGGCAAATCAGCATTCGGCCTGCCTGATGGTAAGCAGTTATCATACCCTATAGACGCCTGCAGCACCAGAGGCACTGGCACATTGCAGACTAGAAGAACTTTATCATGTTTATTTTGAAGAACTGCATTCTGTAACTCCATGGAAAAACTTCAGCAGCGAGTTAATTCCATAACTTGTTGGTTCTTGGGACTGTGCAATCCATAATATTTAACCTGGTTCGATTTTGGAGAATTCAATATTATATCCCACAGAACTAAGTGACCATCTAAAATATCTTTATTTAAATATTTAATAAACTTACGCCGCGTTTCTCTGCGAGCGCCAGCGCCTTTAGATTGTTCTTCCTCGCCTGGTCGAGGACCGCCTTCCTCCTCAGCACCGCGGAGTACGGGTTCAGCCGCAGCATCGCCTTGGTGTTGGTCAGCGGGTTCAGTTTCCGTGTGGCGCGGATCACACGCTTGCTGTAACGTGAATTTGCATGCTTTAGAAAAGTCTCAACTGTATGATTGGGTAGATGACTCGACGTTGATCAGTTACTGTCAACGTGAATGAGTAATCATGGTATATCATAACCCAATGCTCTGATAAGAGAATATCATCATGTTAATTTTTTTTTTAATAACAAGACAAAGGTATATTCATGTATAAATGGTATTTTGAATATACATCATCATCATCGCCTAACATACTACAGACTAAATTGACCATCTCTCACACGATCATCAGATTATACATAATACTGGTTCCTACCAACCTGCGTTGGGCCAGAGTGGTGGGATGGGTATAAAAGGAGTGCCTATACGACCATTATACATCCAATAGATGTCCGTCTCTAACAAAGTTGGCTCAATGCAGGTTGGTAAAGAGCCAGAGCCTCGTTTGTTGATTAGCAGAGCACACCATGAGCAATAGAAGTTGGCATGTGTCCTGTGAGATGTGGGACTGCTTACATCAAGGCTTGTAACTAACTTAACCACGATGATAATTAGCTAATAAATGTCCACTGCTGATAGAAGCCTCGTACGATCACACTGATAGGCCAATAGGAATTACAGTGTATTACTCCTATTACAAAGATGCGGTAGCTAATGGGATTACTGAAGTAACAAAGACTTCACATGTATCAAAGTAACGAGCACAATGTGTTTCAGATATCACTTACAATCAGGTGAACATACTGTAAACTACTTTGTGGAATATAAATTGAATTGTAGAGTTCCAATATTAATACTTACTTGGGTGCACGGAGAACCTTCCTGATCTCCTCCGACTTCAGCAGGCGGGTGAGGTCAGTGTTGGCCATCTTGGGCTGGGGCAGGTTGAAGTTCTTCTTCTCCTTAGACGGCGTCTTCCAGGAGCCGAACAGTGCATCTGTTGGGAGACCTTGGTAAGTGGTTGTATATCTCTTACTGATGATAGATCACTTACTAGTGGTATGTCTATTACCGGTGCTAGGTCTCTTACTGATAGTTAGTCTCGTTTGCCGGAGACCACATAGGTAGGAACTATTCCTATTGTATTATGGTTTGATGGGTGCTGTATGCTGGTGATATTACTGCAGTAACGATTCTTAAGACTTTACGTCTCAAAGTGAGTATCATCTCAACCAGGGCCACGTTGTATGCAAACGCATCACTTATTATCGAGTGAATGTTTTGTTCGTTTCGTCACTTCGTCGTATAAAAAAAGTGTCTGCGTCTCATCGTGCGCCCGCGCAATAATTTCATGAAAAAATACATAACTTTGCTAAAAAAAAACCAGCAATGAACACACCAGCGCCGGCAGCTAGCGATCGCACAAATGAAACTCGCGATGTATTTGGTTCCAATTTGAACCTTATTACATAGGGGCACGAGCCCGGCGCGGACGTGAAGTCATTGACACCGAGCATTGGCTAATTTGATTTTTTGTTTCATTGCTGGTTTTTTTTTAGTAATGCATTTTTATGAAACTATCATTTCATTTAGCTAAACTAACATGATGGAGCGTGAATAATGCTGATAAAACTATTTAAAATATGTTTTTTTAATCAATATCTATTTTTCTTCCGTGCCCATCATCAAATGTGTCATTAGTACTATCGTTTATCTTCGTTTTCTGAAGCGGTCTACTAATACACATATATACTTATATATATATATTTTATACATGTGTATACGCATAATACAAGATGTACTCCAACATTTCGACACACCGGCTCGCCGACAAGCCGATGCTTCCTATGGGAGCAACATTATCTACCCCTGCTGAATAGTAACTCGGAGCACACTGTGTGCACAGAGTAAGGCTTTGAGGGGTGGGTTAATAGACTATATATTAACTTTACATGAGCCGGTTTCCGAACATGGTCTAGTTGTATTTCTATTACAAAATAGTAATGTACATTATTATGATATAATGGGTAATAGATAGGGTGTGAGAGATCCTACACAACTCACGGGAACCATGCCAACCTCAACTGTATGCGGAGCAGCCTGCTGATCTACAAATGTGGCACTGGCTTCCCACCAACCCACATTTGGCAAACTTGGTGAGAGATGGCTCAAATCCTTACATTAGTAGGGGAGCCTTATGTCCAGCAGTGGATGTCTATCGGTTAATAATGGGTAATATGCTGTGTGAAAGTTGCTGAGCCACCAAAGTCCTTTCAGGTCTTATCACGGTTTGTTCCAATTATGATGATAAGTATATGATAGAGAGTATACTACCACCGACCAGATGATCTAACATAATGAAGGATCTTGTCAATTACTTTAGTACACTTCATTTGCTTAGTGATCTGGTTGATGACTCACCGAGCCTCTCAAAGGCAGACTTGGTCCAGATGATGAATCTGCCAACGTGGCCACCGGGCGCCAGTTTCAGCAGGTTCAGCTTGTCAACTTTGAGCAGGTCCACGCCGGGGATGTTGCGGAAGGCGCGAGTTAAACCCTGAGAAAGAAGTAACCATGAATGTAGAAAACTTTATTTGGTGAAGACGGAGATGAAGATAGTTGTGTAAATTTGTACAGCTCATGTCGACACACCAACTGAGGTGATCCTCCATTGATGTTTCCTTTGGGTGCTATGTTCAATTTACCCTCAGCATATCGTAACTTGATTCATATATTGATGAAACAAGTAAGGCTTTCGAGGGAGGAAATATCGATAATAAATTTAAAAGAATAGAGGAGAATGTAAAAGAGAGAGAGGAGTATTACATTTTTATTATAAAAAAATTTTAAATACACATATTAACCTTTGAATATTATGGATGTGTGATGATAAAAGATCATCATCATAGTGTGTATCTTCGAACTGAAGTTCCGAAGACAAATCAAGAAAACTAATCTAATCTTCAATTATTCTTTTCATAATAATCTAAAATAAAATAATTTAGCACAAGAAGAAATGACTTTACAGGGTTTATTTCATCCATCGAAAGGAATAACTGAAGATGAGATTAACGGTGGTAACTCACTTCTGGAGCCATTGCTCTGTTTTGATATTTTTGTAAAGCATGCCATGATCTTGAACAAGTAGACTATATACCAATATATCACTCTGGATTTATTTATTTTCTAAAATCCAGAGTGATATATTGGTATATGGTTTACTTGTTCAAGATCATGGCATGTTTGAAAAATTTCCAAAACAGAACAATTGCTCTAAAAGTGAGTTACCACAGTGAAGGTGGTGAACCTTCATCAGATGATGATGATCTTATTACACACATGTGATCATCATTGATATGGAAGTGTATTAAAAAGTACATGTGTGCAGGTTCTGTGAAGGCATCAGTTTCGATCCTGACCGAGCTTGAGCTTCAGGTAAAAGAAACTATTTGTGAGTAAACTGTGTGAGGCTACTAAGTGTAGCTTAGTACAGTGAATAAAGATCCCAGAGTAGGAAAATGATTTTCGCTATATATATGTATGTATATTAGGAAGATGATCTAACCTGGTCCTTATAGTAGATGATGAGAGGTCCCTTGCGCTGGACGCGGCGACGATTCCTCATCTTACCCTTGCCGGCGCGGAGGCGCTGGGATTTGTACACCTAACAACAAAATCAACTTGTTAATATCATCAGTTTCTTTTCTGGTTACCACCATTGTTTGGTGGTAGTTTCTCGAACCCGCCTGAAGACACTCTCCATTATAGCAGCATCACTGTCCTGCTGCTTTGAACATATAAGAGTCCAGAGTTACTTATTCAATGAGACTAAAGGCATTCACGTGATGGTAAGTGATACAATTATATAACAGGGTGCTGGTTTTTTTTTATAGAGCAAATGTTAATGCTTGACCACAATTCCACCTGGATATGGTGTTAAGTGATAATGTGGTATATGGTGGTAAAGCGCATTAACATAATAAGTAGCTATTCAGTGTTTTTCTAGGGTTAAGATGGTATACACAGCACTACATCTGGTAGCATTGAGAGGTAAGGTTAAGTTTTGTTACTCTAGTATTGGTTCTCGGCTGCAATAGGAACTGCAGTGGTACCTACGTGAACGGTCTTCAGTAATGGAGACCTACCAATTAATAGTAAAGGGTTGACTATAAACAATGTGGTAGTAAGGATGACGTACATTGCAGTATTTTTTCACTACCTATAATACCAATCATACTGGAACACAGTAATGCATGCACACCTCTGTTCCACCGCGGAAATTGAAGGTGTATTAATCCTCAACTGGAACATGCCATCATTAAAAAGCTATTGTCCACATAAAACAGTGATTGGTGTCCATGTATCATATCCTTCTAACAACTACTTAAACAGAGAATGCTTTTGAGCTCATGTCTTCCTACATCTATACCGGGCTGTGATATAAACAAAACCCGATTGTTGTTTCAGGAATTTTATTATTATCCTTATCATATTAAATTACCAGTAATAAAGTAACTGATATTTTTTGAAAAGGACTATATTAAAATGTAATATACTATAACTACAAGGATATAAGTGATGACAGAAGTTGAATGATGAACTTACCTTAATACCAATAAATTGTAAATTATTATTGTTTTTAAATCACCTCAACATTAACTTTTTTAACATTATTTTTACATTACATTTCAACATTAACTACCCTCATATTATCGTACCTTAAGGACATCAGACCAGGCCTTAATGCGCCTTAGGAAGATGACGGCTTGCTTGGTCTTGTTGATCTCTTGCACCTTGTCCGACACAACCAGAGGCAGCTCCGGAATCTTCTCAATGATGTGTCCTGTAATGTAAATTAATTTTATTTTTAAACAATTTCATAGTTTCATGTTAAGGTAGCATCAGCTTCCATATTCACTGTAAGGGGAAGGGTTGAGGCAGATTAATCTATAGTAACTATTTAAAGATGTCTTAGGCTTTAATCATATATGAGGATCTCTAATTGTTTGCTTATTCCTCATACAGAAGTATTCCTCATTGAACAGCCAGAAGATTGGTAGACAATTTTTGGAAATACATCAACATCAGCCAATAGACTTCCACAGGTGGACATAGGCAACCTCCGATAATATGGGTATTCGGGCCATCTCCCACCACGCTGGCCTGATAGCCATCTCCCACTACGCTGGCCTGATCCAGATTGGTGGTGTTTGGAAATAAATTTAATTATTTAGAGTAGAAAAATGTTTTCCATAATGTCGACACACTACTCAAATTGGTTATGAGCAGAGTTTCCTAAAAGAAATTTTAATATTCCCCTTTCAGTACCCAGAGGACAAGTTGTCAGTACAACCGGGAAGAGTTTGGGGTTACATACAAATGTTAATTTTAAATTGAATTGTTGAATGAAGATATTGAATTGGTTACATAGAAATTGATTGTACAGCAGCGGACGGCTGTCTGGTAAGGGCCTAGGAGATTTTTTTAGACACACCAACAGCAATACATACAAAACATTCAAGCTTAAAATTAACAATTATAAGAATAGGTACTGGTATGCGAGCCAGTTACAGGCGTGTACAGCAATCTTTTAAAACACTATATGTTAAAGAAGTCCTAAAAAAAATTTGGAAAAATTTGTTAAATTTACATGTTAACAAAATGATAAAGATACACATGAGATAAAAACTTAAAATGACATAACAAGAGTTATCAATTTAATATTCTCTTATCAACTATAGACACAGAAACACAGATACTAGTTTATTTTTGAGACTAGGATGTGTCAATTAATGCACATATTTGGGTAAATTCACTACAAATCTTGGATAAAAGCGAACATTTAAGGAGATTTGTTTTACTTGTGGGGGAATATGGAAAAATTTTAGTGACAAGATGCCGGGGGCAGTGGTATAGAACGCTAAAGATATTTTTGGAAGTAGGTGGTTACAATCTATACGTATGAGGGTAGTAATCATGTCAGATACCCCTAGCTTGAACGAGGGCAGGGACACCGGCGGCGGCGACTGCTGCGGCGGCGGCGGCCCTGCGCTGGCGAAGGTTCACACGCCGGTGCCAGCGGCGCCAGGGCTTGGTTGGAGCGAACATGCGACCGCCGCGGCACATGTTACCGAACGCACCCTGACCAGATCTGAGGATTTTCAAAATTGATTAGCTTCACATTGTACTAATGCTTTATTCATACAAGTTTATTATTTGAGATCTTAACACTGTGCCCTGTCGCTGACAGATACGGGGCATCACATTCATAACGGCTGATGGCTTTCGCGGTAGGTTCAGTGGGTAGGGGCCGACCAGGCCGAGTCTCACACATACTTCCGGGCCCACCCAGGGCACAGGCGGAACTTCCGTAAAAGGATTCCCCCGCGTTAAAAAAAAAAAGATCTTAACACTATATTCACCAGACTAGACAAATTGACCGGTCCTGCAATACCAATATAAATTATTTCTATATGAAATATTATTTTGTAATTATATCACTTTTGTAGCTTTAACTATACAGTTTTTCTCTCTCTTCATTCCTCCACACACTTCTTCTTTCTACTCAAAATCTTTTACTGTGTACGCTGTGAAGCTATGGAA
>DWLS01001716.1:0-20529 GCA_018246255.1 Pachliopta kotzebuea | reverse complement strand
GTCGGGACTTCTCTATTAGCCGGAGAAGTCCCCCTTTAGAGGGAGAAGTCCGGTCTCTGCTGGGACCGGCCGGTCGTCGGGGTGCCCTGTCGCTGACAGATCCGGGGCATCGCATTCATAACGGCTGATGGCTTTCGCGGTAGGTTTAGTGGGTAGGGGTTGCCCAGGCCGAGTCCCACACACCCCTCCGGACACACCCATGGCACCGGCGTAACGTCCATAAAAGGATTCCCCAGCGTAAAAAAAAAAGTAGGTACCACCGCAGTTTCTGCTGTAGCTGACAAACTGTAATGTACTAAAACATACAGTACAGTAAAGTAACATTACTGTGTTCTGGTTTGGCGGGTATATAGCACCTGCTGGTAAATGAAGTGGAGTAACGAAACTTTACAACTAACGTCTCTAAGCGACGAGCGCAATATGATGCTGTGTATACCATCTTAACCCTTTCAGACCAGATTTTTTTTTATTTTCGCTAATCGACCGGAAAAAAATGTTTGGTTTAGTTGCAAATAATGTGAAATTAATACTTAAATTTATTTTTATATTATATATGTGTACAATTGTGTACGCCAGGTCTGAACGGGTTAACAAGCTTCACATTGTGATGGGCAAGCTAAATACTTATCATCAGGTGAACGTTTTACTCGTCTCCTCGCCACGTTCAATAAGGAAAGGTATATGTTCATGATAGCGACGATACTCGTTAGTCAAAGTTATTTATAATATGCGTTCATAACAAGTGCATACCTTATCTTATCTGGCGCTTCATCTTCTATTTACATTAGACTAAGTTTAAACCGCTAAAGTTATTCACTATTTAAATTTACATTCACTAAAACAAATGTCAAATGAATTTAATATTATACTTAAACCAGTGTGAAAGTAAAAAAAGATTTTCTTCTAGAAGAGAAGATCTCGAAAATATATGAGAACATTCTAAAGTAGTAAATGCCATGGTCGGTATTGCAACGCTCCTCGTTTCTGAGAAATATTTAAAGGTTAAAGATAAAACTCACCTCGATAGTCTTCTGTAAGCTAAAAAAATATATTAAAGAAAATGTCTTGATGAAATTTTAAGCAATGTTTTAATTCTACTATCTGGTGAAGGTCACGCACGTCTCACCTTCACCAGATGGTAATTGATACGCCAGCCCATAACGTGGCTCTGGTTATAACGGTCTCCACTGCATCACAATCCGCTCGTCGCCTTGCGACATAAGTGTTAAATCTCGTTACTCCAGTAATTTCAATAGCTACAACGCTCTACAAACCGGAACACAATAATGTTTGCACAGTACTGTTTGTCAGCTGCAATAGGAGCTGTGACGGTTCGTAATTAGATGGTCATCGGCAACAGAGACCAGAAAATTTGTTAGTTACCATCAGTAATTTAATGGCACTTTTTATTGAACTTGAGTTGATGCTATCTGATCTTCTTGTATAGAATTATTTGAGTAGCTTCGAGGCGCAGCGGCTGATCGATTGTAAGGAGTGAATGTACACTACACAAGGCCGCTCGAATGGGACCAGGAACCGCCAACCGAACTTAGTTAAGTTCGGTTGGAGGGAGTCTTTTTAGAATCCGTCTGACTAGCTATTGTTATGTTGTAAATCTACCGCCGTATATATGTTGTCATTAACAAATGAAAGTCGGAACATTGTGGATGAGTACGCTACTTTATCATAGCACTCATAGCCATTAAACATAACGTAAAGCCGGTCAAGTAAATAAAAATATTTTTTATTGATTCCTATTATCGTTAATGTTGGAAAACTGCAAATAAATTTTAATTTACGTATAATTCAAAAATAATTGAGTTATGTTTTTCGAAACAGCCGGCACAGATAGCCGAGGAAGGCCGCGAGGCGGAGGCCAGTTCGCCCGCTACGGCGCCGCGTCGCGTTGCGCCCGCGCATACACCTGCCCCCGCGCACTCCGCTGTGCACTCGCCCCACCAGCGCTGGATGCGCGCCGCAGGTAAAACCTTAACGTAGTTTTAATAATAAATAATAAAAATAAATAAAAACAGACAGCAACTTTTCTTCTTTTTATTCGGTGTAGCGACGAGACCAGTGGGAAATTCACCAGATGGTGAGTGGAGACGCTAGCTCGTAATACTGCGCTGGGTGGCCTTGACACGTAAAATGATAAACCCCATTACCCTAGTAATTTCACTAGTCTTCGATCCTATACGAGGACTTTAAAAGGCTATTTTGGCATTATCGGTGTCAATTTATCGCATTTATGATGACGTACCAACAAAGTCACAGGTGTATGCTTCATATACTAATTCGCAAGGTTGTACAAAAAGTTACATTTCCATAAATAAATAAAATAATGAATACAAATCGTGAGTGATGTTATTGTTAAAAACCGTAATCTTATTACAGACAGTGAAAGCGGTCCGCGAGGTCGGGGCACGAGACCCCGAGGACGGCCCTCTAGAAGATCACACTACATTAGGTTTTAAATATTTTTTCGTGATTTAGACTTTAAGTTTTAAATAAAATTGTTCTTAAATTACAAAAATGCAATTATAAATTATATTTTTTTTAACTTGACATTCAATCACTATTTCATTATCGTTTTTTATTTATGTAGTAATCGATGCACTAATTTTACCCTAAATGGGATATGAATATGGTATAATTACAAGAATTATTATTAAAACTATTTTATTTTTAATGAAAATGATCCCTTATTTTATTATGCCGTTTTTTAATGTCTCTTCCATGTATAAGGTGTTATGCCATTTTTAATTGCTAATTGATATTATATTTAAGAATATATCTTGTCACTTAATAACTTTAAGCATCTAAATATTGGTGTTATACTGTAAACTTTTAAAAAAAAGGGGAATAACAGGTTTTGGTCAAGAAAGCTTATCTCTAGTTTGGGTCCCCAATCCATTGTAGTAGTATAAGATAAACATTTCCAAACTTTAAGTATTAATCAATAAATGTATTCCAATTAATTGTGTTTTTAATTATACCTTTCTGTAGAATCTGCAGTGGCTAAATATCGGAAATTGAACATAGTTTGTATAAATCTTTTTATATAAAGATTCCATGAACATCCACCGAACATAGGTCTTTTTGTAGAGTAATCTACAAAACATGGTCTAACACTACTGGAGTTCAGAGGTTCACAATGATCCTTTTGATATTGTTTGTCCACCTAACAGCGGTAAGCAATTCCAGCACTTTTAAGTTCTTTTTTCATTTATAGATATTTGTGAAATAATCTTTCCTGTAATGCCAGTGTTCAGAAAAGTAATCATTCTATATATTGTATAAGTAAAGAATTTTACTGGGAATATGTATATATTAATAAATGTTACAATAACAGCAAAAGTACCTAGTATTTGAATATTTACTTTCACTAATAAAAACACTATCTTGTATTCTTAAATTATGCTAACAAATTTGTATCATCAATGCAAAAAGATTAGTGGGAATTATTACATTATCGAAACCAGTTTAAATAAAAATATTATTTCAATATATTTATTTTTTTTGTTTATTTTGGTTCAATCATGGCTTTTTACTATACTAAAAAATTCTGATGATGTAGAACTTTTTCACATTCACTTAAGCTGAAATTTACTTTGTTCAAGAGGTTATTTACTCCATTGTAATTTTTATTTAAAACTAAAAAGTAGCTAAAAATAATAAGCATAAAAAATAATATTAGAGGAAAATAAAACTTGATAATTTTGGGAAAGTTTTATTGTTTTGATACAGAAATTATTACACTCTTAATCAAACAAAGAAAAGGAAACAATGCAATACTTTTGCCCATATATATTTTTAAAACTATAATAACATTGCATTTATTAGATGTGGAAATTGCAAAAAAATCAAATATCATCATAATAACATAATACATCAATATTGCTAAGCCTTAAATCTATACAATCGCCATAATATGTAGACATTTCCACAAATAATGTTGATTATGGATATTTAAAAGTGATAAGAACAGTTAATAACCATAAACATTTTCGTCAGAAAATGCAATGTATAAGAAAAAATCTTCATCGTGGTGCTCTTGGTACAAAGAACCCATTGTAGCGGAGGTGGGAGGGATAACGTTATTAACAAAAAAGAAAAGTGCGTCTTCTGGCCGAAGGTGAATACGTTTTCTGATCAAAAAATAAAATTGGCCAACCGTTAGATCAGACGGTACCAAATACTTCTTCTTATCGAGGTCTCCGAGTCTAGCCTTCGGTGCTTTCTCCACGATCACTGGAACACGATCCGGATATTTTCTACGTATTTTTTCACCTTCAGTCTTCCTCTTCTCGAAAGAATGTTCTTCTTTGTATTGGAATTTCATGTTTAGATAAAATGCACTATAATTTCAGAGTAGACCGAGTCAAATAATAATTGCGACTTGTTTTTTGTTTTTGCGTTATTGTTTTAAAAATGCAATGACGCAATCAGCTGATATGACAACATTGAATGCTTCAATCAAAGACAACGACGCTAAAGAGGCTGTATATAAAGTAAACCAATACGTACGTAGCTAATAGTAAAATAATCGAAGTCGTCTAAAACACAGACAAAGAAATAGAAAACGAACACAGGAAATAAAATTTCTTTTCCAATATATTTTAATTCTTATAAGTTCTCTATTTATTTTTATTTAAAAACATGTTTCCTTATTATGAGTGAATGATAAACAAAGTTTTATTACATTTCTCTTGCTTTGTGGACCTAATTACGGCTCTGTTTTTTTCAATTAACAACGCTATTTCTTCGAACACTAATATTTTACATCATTTGTGAGATTCGCATTCTCTTATGATTGTAACAATCTCCGCCCAATGTATTTAATTTAGAATATTCTAACGAAAATAATATGCAGAAAATGAAGTTAAGGGCCTAAAAATACAATCAAATTTATTTAGAACATTGATAATAAGAATCATAGTTATTTTTTATTATCAATTTACACGTAAGTTCACATTATAATTAATGATATACTGTAATATTTGATAACACAATTTATTGATGTTATCTGTATTTATATTTTTGTCTGTGGTCGGAACTGCTTGCTTTGGCTTTGGCTGTGAATCTTCTATGAAACAAGAAAAGCGTCCGTTTATGTCTTGAGCTGAGAGATAAATTTAGCATTTTATTAATACGCCCAATCAAATATCTATTACTATCTTTAGAAATGCGTAAACGAAAATCATTCAAGAAAGCTGAAGATGAATCTGATGGATCTGAACAAGGCGGTGAACCTGAGGAATTTCAAGACTCTGGTGAAGATTGGACACCGGATGCCGATTCGGTAATCTAGATATTTATATATGTAGTAACAAAATAGTTTATCGATATTGTAAATACAAAAAAAATGCTTAAATCAATTATCTTACCGCCAAATGCGCTACGCGTGCTTAGAATACAGTTTTAATTTTTTTGTAAGAGGTTAGGTTTTAAAAAATGTATTTTCTTACTTACTTTTTATGTTTAACCGATTATTAGTTTTTTTTTTATTTTATCGGCGTCTTACGAAATTTTATAAAGGGGACTAAACATTTCTTGAAGATGTAATTTGTTGTTACGTATATTAAAGTTTAACACAGTTTCGGTTCTGAATTCTATATTTGGCATTTTAATCGGCGTACATTCTTATAAAGAAGTCAACCGTCGAAACCAACCAGGATGGGCAGCATTTGGAAAACTTCGCAAGATCTTTTCGTCCAAAATCTCTCGGTGCCTGAAGACTAGTCTTTGAACGAGAGAGTGTGTGTTTCCAGTGATGACCTACGGCTCCGAACCCTGGTCGCCAAGTATAGGTCTCATTAGAGAGCTCAAAATCACACAGAGAGCAGTGGATAGGGCTGTGCTTCGAGTATCTCTGCATGATTAAATCAGAAATGAGGAGATCTGCAGAAGAACTAAGGTTACCAACAGAGCCCTGCATGTCGCGAAGCTGATGGGGTAATGTGCAGAGCACAAAGTTTGCAGAACCGATGGACATTGGGGACTCAAAATACTGGAATGGTGACCCCACACTGAAAGGACAGTGTTAGCAGACCTCCCATTAGGTGACATAAATGATATAAAAAGAGTTGCTGGAAACCATTAGATCCAAATAGCACACGATCATATTTTGTGGAATACTTTGCAAGACATTTATATCCATTGGTTGAAATGATGCTAATGATGATGACATTCCAATAAAAAATCATAAAATTTACTTTAGAATAATGTTATGGATTGTTATGTTACATTAATTCAATTTATTTTATCAGAATGAACAATCTGGACGTGGTGGTCGCAAGAGAACATCAAGAGCTGCATTGAACACTTCTAAAAAGAAACGTAAAAATTCTTCATCTGATGAAAGTGAAGGGGATGGTGACGATGATGAAGAGGGTGAGGATGAAGAGGGTGATTTATATGAAGAAGAAGGTTCCGATGATGAGAAAAATGGTTCTGACGGAAATAAATCAGACTCAAGTCAATCTAAGGACATACCAAAGCATTTTCATGTATGTGTTGCATTAACATACTGTTACTCAAATTTTTTATTGCATTTTTAATTTTTATGTTATATTTTAGTCAGGAAATTTTGTTTTGCTGAAGTCTGATGTAAAATGGGATGGAGACACTGTTATTTCAAAATTGGATGAATTGAATTTGTGGAAAATAGATGGTAAAGCATTATTACAAAAATTTATACCTATGGAATCAAATGGAAAAATACTTCACAAATGTACATGTGTGGTATGTATTTGAAATATTAGTAATACTTTATTGCTCTAAATTAATGTATTTTACTTTTAATTAATTTTCTTTTTCTATTTTCAGTACTCTGGATGGAATGTTGACAATCGTGACAATTATTACCCAATTACAGAAATTCTGGATCGCAATCCTCCCACAGATTCAAAGGAAATATGTGTAGCGTTAGATCTAAATGATCTAATTAGAGTAAGAGACAAGTAAACTCAAGGTTTTTCTACTTAATTCAATTAGATAAGTCTAAATAAAAATAATTAATCTTTTTCCTTAGCACTGCATTCCAGATTACCATGTGTAATTCATTTTATAAAAATGGGGATTAAATGTTCAATAAACATCTTTTTTTTTACTGCCAAAATTAACATTTTATCACCTGCTATACAGTGTATTAAAATTTTCATATTATATATCTATAATTTTTTTCTTTATTACCAAAATTTTTTTTCATATGTAATATCAAAGAGAATAACTTTTCTCTTTTCATAAAACAATAGTCTTGTCTTTAAACTAAAATTGTAAGTGATAAAGTTAAGTTATGGTATCAAAAGTAACTACTTAGTTTGGTAATTCATTAACAACAAATTTGTTTTACAAAATATTTAATATACCTAAAAATACGGCAAGTTTTCAGTTTACAAATATTTATTAGCAAACGAAAAGATCGACTCAAGCCACAAACTCCCAATTTGTTGTAAACTGTCGACACTTGAAAGAAAAACACTAATGCCCCTTTTACATTATAGTTAATATATAATAATTATATTTAATATATTATTAAACTTAATAATTATACCAATTTTATACATCTGTCAATATACGCACTAGGCTTTTATTATAGAACTGAGAGATGGTGAAATGATTATTTTAGTTAAGATTTACATTAGTAACAAAGAAAAAGACTAATCATTAAAAATGGCAATAATCTTCCTTAAGTTAATAAATATAAAATTTTAGACAGATTAATCAAAGTTGATGAATCATATAGCTTAAAATTTTAAGTTGTTGCTTATTAAATTAAGTAATAAGTCGGGAGAAATATTTTTAATATCAGAAAATTAAAATTGATTAGTTAAATAATTTAAATTTGAATGTAAATTTTTTGTTACCTTTTACATTTCCTTATCGTTAAAATAAACTTAAGAACTTTTTTCCTGTATTTTTGCATGTGAACTGTAAGATTATACAAAATATAAAGTAATTAAAAAATTGTGTTAACGTGTTTTTACTTTAATATGGAGCAGCGGAATAATATATTTTAGGAAATATGTGTTTTTTGTATTAAACTTATTTCACGTAAAATGTGTAAACAGTTTAATTCAATTCAGTTGAAAAATTTATAAAACTAGGGTTAAAAACAGATACCTGAACTACAATATCCGTATTTAATTTAATGTTGTACTAAAGAAAAGAATTAATAATGATAAATTATTTTCTGTTTTTTATTTGTTTTTTAATTAGTTAATTCCTATAAAACATTGCTATGGCAATACTTTCGTAACTTCTATTTCTCAAAAGGACTGGTATCCAAGGACGGTAAAACATTTACAAAAAAAATTACTTCTTGACGTTTGAATATAATATCAAAAGATTAATTTGTACTAATAAACAGTAAGTGTTAGTAATGGACCTTATTCATGCTGAATTTCGAGGTAAATAAACTTTAGAAAGATTAGAAAAGTAAATTCTTCTACTTTTATAATTGAAAAGCCTAGTAAACAATTAGATTGAACTAGATGTACAAGTTATAATATTGTCAACCGCGCAATAATCCAGATGAGCGTAATGAATATCATTAATCGCGCTGCTAATTTTCATAATATACTGAAAAAATAAATAAACCTAACGTATGAAAGAAAATCATTTATTTGGCATTCTATAGTTTTAAAAAGCAATAGCAATTTGGCGTTTTTACTGTATTATTTAAAACATGTTATTAACAAGAAGACTTCCAAATATGTAATAAAGTGTTATTTATTGTAAACATTGTCACATACCTTTTATAGTTTATTCATTTCGTATTTCCATTTGCACAATAATACGATTGATAACTATTATTGTACTCTACATTATTATAATTTTTAATGATAAATACTTCTGTATTAAAGTAAAATAGTCTATATTAAAGTATGGCAGTAGAACACTTATTTTATTCTTTTTTCTATAAGTCAATGTAGGTGAAATTTCAATGTTTATCAATATGTGGATTTTATAGTTTTTCTTTTATACATACATTTGAATGCAGTTAATATAATTTAATGTATCCTTTTTTAATTATTATGTACACTTGACCTCTATTTCACAAGGTTCTAGTCATAATGAAGCTGTAAAGGGTAGTCTATAGTAACTGTCTATAAGAGGCACAGTTGATAAAAAACAAAAATATCATTTACTCAAAACCAAATTTTCTTATATAACAAAAACTTTTGTATGGACATGTTATGATTTGACTGCTGATATTTGAACTCTTCAATTTGAACTTTGCTTCAATTTGCATTTCTTATGATTAAGCTTTATCATATTTGTTTGTGTAGGAGATATTAGGATCTTGTTATACAATGGTTAGGCAAAGTACCCAGATCTTGAAAATTTTTATAAAATTTGAAGCAGTCTTGTGATTTCAGAAAAAAATTGTCCTGTATGTTTACAAAAATATGACCATCCTACAAAACTTCCATGTGGGCATGTTTTTTGCTTTTTGTGTGCAAAAGTAAGTATCACACTAATACATACATTTTTGTGTTAATATTTTTCTGAATGTGATCAATATGGACAATAACTTAAATATTCATGAAAAAGTTCTTGGAAGTTCGTTATTATATATACATATTAAAAGATTTCAAATAGGATTTTCATGTTTAATAATATGATAAAAGACATTGCTCAATTTAATAAAATTTACTAAAAAAAGGTTTTGATAATAGCTGTACATTATTGTCAAGATAAAAACTTATATCAGCTATGTATTTACAGGGCATAGCTCTGCATAATAAGACATGTGCAATGTGTCGTGATGTGATACCAAATGATTACTTAAATAATCCAGTGGTATTAACACATGAGAAGAATGCAGAAGAATGTCGTAATCAAGATTATCAATGGTACTATGAAGGAGGGAATGGTAAGTTTTTACATATACATGATATGTCATTGTTTAGTTTACTTATGATGTACAAGACAAAAATTTGAGTAAACAAATTGAATTTTATTCAATCCATGGATATTTAACGACATGGTTTTCAAATGTTTTGTACATCTTTTTACATTTAATCATTTACATATACATTTATATATACATTTACATATACATATATTTTTTTTTGTTAAAAAATTATTATAGTTACAATAATATAAATGGCTTATTAAAGTTTCAATACTTAGATTATTTGCAATAAGTTTAATAAAATATGGAAAAGTGCAGTAGATTTGGCCTCCTATTTCTAAATTGTGAAATATAGTATTTTGAATGTGTACGAATGGATGGCAATATATAGTAAAATTGTAGTGTCGTAGAAATCAAAAATTTTAAGTTTAATCTCTTACATACATTTTTCATAACAATTATTAGCTTTAATAAAAACCAAATGAATAGCATAGGTTAATACCTTGTGCTCATCATTCATTCTCTTGTCTTAGAATCTTTAGTTTTTGTTTTGAAAATGTAATATTCTAATACACTTTTAGGTTGGTGGAAGTATGATAAACGAAGCAATAGTTATTTAGAAGAAACTTATAATAAAGGAGAGAAAGAGGGTTCTCTCCTTCTAGCTGGCAACTTATATCGTATAGACTTTGAGAAGAATGTGCAGATACGAATAAGTGATCAAACAAAGACACGCAAGATACGGAGGGATACACCTTTTTTACCATCTAAAGGTTTGTATAAAACTTTATCTTTATATAATACAAACAAAATACAATAGTGCTAAGGTAAATAGGTTAGTATAAAAATGAATATTGTAGGTAAGATATATATATATATCTTACCTACAATATTAATTTTTCATTTATGTATATATATAGAAAAAGGTTATACATACACACGCACACATGAATATATATATTAAAATATTTTTTCTGTTTATTTAATTAGTTAAGTAATTTAAATAATTACATACATCTTGTTGCTTAGATATCAAGCAGCTAGTAAACACTGCATTGTCAATTTTTGTCTCCAAGTGATAATTTACATAATTAAACATAATAAATAATTTACTGAATATGAATTATACTAAAGTTAGTAATAATATTGGGGTAATGAAGGCTAACAACTTGCCCTAAATCAGAGTACAATATGGTGCTGAATAACCATGCATAATGTTATGGGTAGGTATATTACATCACCAGAGAGCTTGTCTACAATTTAGTCAAATAAACTTTTGCCAATAGCAGAAGACAATCAACGCTATAAATATCACTGTTAAATTTAATTTTGACAGATTAACTTCTTTAATTTACTTTTAAAATTAGTTATCAGTTTGGAAATAATATCTTGTTGTTCTTTAAAATGTTGTTTTAATAAAGTACTAATTTTGCAGGTATTGCCGGTATCGTTATAAATAACAGTGCCAATGAAACAGATTCTCAAAATGACGTCGATGATTCACAAAGCATTGTGACTGATAATGATAATGCTATACATGATGATGTAAATAATGCAAACTCTTCAGATGAAGACTCCTTTTCTGAAATGGTCCGAAACTTGAGGTATGTTTATTAAATAATTATTGAACAAACTGCAGATATGAACTGTAAGTAATAACTTTCTAATGGATTTTCGTTTCTTTTATCATGCCTTAATTTATTTCTTGCAGTTGGGATTCCGTTTCATTATTAAAAAAAATTAAATATCTGTCTCTATATGTCTCTTTAAAAATTACTATATCGTTGTTGTTTATCTAAAAATTTATTCGCTATGAAAACGGAAAATACTCCTGTACATTTTTGAAAATTGATAATTAGGTTGTTTTATAGTATCTAGAAACATTCTATATTCAGTTACCTGTTTTTATTATTAAAACAAAAATGGAATAAATGTATGTAACTTTTAGAAAAAAAAAAACAGGCGTAAATCATTCATGTATTCATAAAGTACCATGTTTCACTGTTATAAAGGGACATCCATTAATTTAAATCCTTTATCATTATTGATATATTTTTCAAAATTTAATTATTAAATTTATAGATAATACGCTTATCACGTAATGACTGTGTGCATATTTTGTCAATTCTAAGCTTACACAGAATATTTACTTGGGTAAAACAAATATAAATAAGCAAGTTAATGTGGTAACAAATATATATATTTAACGTACTCGTAAAGTATAAAATACGTGGGTACGAATACTTTTACTATTCTCGCATATTCGTTATTTTTATATATTTAATTTCCTAGTGTTAAAGTTTGTTGTTTAAATAAATGAACACTATATATTTTTTGTATTATATAGTAATAAAATTTAAAACTATTTCAGTGGTGTTACATTGAGGGAACAAGGACCTCGAAATGATGTACCCGATTCCGAGAATACGTAATACGGGTGGAGGATCTAGATTTTATTAATAAATGAATCATATTTAATTTAATCTGAAGATAAAAATACTTAAAGTTATAATTGTTATAATTTATTTTGGAATAAAAGTTTTCATCACGTTCAGTCATCTCATTTATACATTTTGCATTTTACACCTTTTCAGTAGTTTTCATATGTACGAAAGTTATAGGTAGGATACATATTTTTAAAATAAAAAATAATGTTACCAATGTTAACTTTTATGAGGATTTTTCTCCAAAATATCGATCAAAATCATCCTCTTTATAAAAATTTTATCAAAAAATTGTGGCGTGGCAACACAGTATCTTTGGTCATATGATAAAAATAGAATAATGCCACTTGTCAATAGTCACCTCTCTCTATTTCTGGCATACTTTGCGACCGGTATTCTAGTGTTCAAAATAATTTGTATAACGTTAAACATTTTTATAAAATTATCTAATGTTTGTATAAACCACGAGTAAACACATAAAAAACCTTATTCATAAAAGTACTCCGTTCTTATTTAATAACACGCAAACGTTATTAGTGCGCGTTTGGGTAAAATAAAGTATCCTCCCATGCGCCACAAGATTAATATTTTCTAAGAATTATTAATTGAACAATTTTGTACATACGATGAAAATTTTATTTTATTTTCAATAAATTGGTGTAGATCTTTATCTAAGCTTGTTTTTGTAGTAATTAATAATAGGATTGGTTTTCTGACTTAGTTCTCTGATTTATCGTGTTATTAGTCGTTTGATCGACCTGTACAACTCGTTTCTTACATATTAAGGACTAAGGTATACTGAATAGTTGGGCCGCTATACTTTTTATGTTCTGAATGAGAAAGGTCGGTCAAAAAAAAATTCTTGACCGCGTCTGTGCATGGGACGGGATGGCTGAAAAGAGAACTGGCAAAAGATCGCACACCTCTTAAGAGTAAAGGGGACAGCTTTGCTCATTACCATTAATTTGTACCATCTGTTTTATTTATAATGTATGTGTTGTAACTTCTACATGGTTTTTAAATTATTACTAAATTCAATTAGTTTTCCCTGTGAAGATATATTATCAATGTCATGTTGGACTTAAGATAATGATATTTGTGTTGCGACTTACTTTTTAATACATTGATTCTTGTTTTAATTATTTTTAAGGCCCTACTCATAGAGAACGTGAAACCACGAACGCTAGTACTATTTGGAGAAGAATGAAAAGTTATAACACGAATGCTCTGTTATACTTGGAAGTTATGTAAGCTTTATTCGTAACATAATTGTGATATTTGTTTTATATAACATTTGACTTTTTATATGTAATTATTATCATAAAAATTGGTTAAACGATTTAAATATTATAAATTATATATATTGTATGTCTGCCATCTGGTGAATAACTAAAGGAGGAATGAAAAAGTACGTAATTTTTTTGGCTTTTTTGGTTCCAGAGATTAGTGATTTTAATTAATTTGAACTGTTTGTTTAATAGACATTTTTTATATAAAATTAGTCAAGTAATGTTTGATAACAATTTCTACGCTAATTAAAGCCGGATGACTTTGCTCAGAATACACACTGATATGATTTTTCTCTCACGATAATGACAAAAATGTGAAGTGGCTGGCTATTTAATGTTACAACTTGATACTTTCAAGTGTTTTTTTTTTTGTATAAATGTGTACAGAATTTTAAATAATAGTAATAATATCCATAACGCAATCTGGTTTGAGTAAAATTAGGTCATGATATAACTCATAATTAGTTTTTATCATAATTAATAGAATATTAACCCAGAAAATCCTGAAATTTACTCTTTGTTAGTAAAAGAGCTAGGGGAACGGAATTATTAATAATACATCCATATTCGAAAAAATAAAGACACCTATCTGAAATAAATTTCTTTATAAAAGTTTTTTATTGTTAATGTTAAATGTAATAACATGTATATGTATTTATTTAATATAATAGCTTAAAAAAAAAGGTTATATTGAATTCAATTGTTTTTTATGTTGCCCCAATGGAATTGTTGTTTCAATGGAATTCCATTAGAATTTTGAATGGGAATTAATAGTATACACAAAATAAATAAAAGTTAAACATAAGACATCCTATTATATTTTATAAATCAAATAGGTAATAAAATTAATTATATGCATGATTATATATTATATTGTTTTTATAAATTATTGATTTCATGTGGAATAGCACGTCTCGGTGTCAGTAAATTGTAACAATTTTTTAAAAATATTTAATTTTTCAAACTTTCTATAATCAGATGAAATATTTATTATGTATATATGTGTTAAGGATATGTATTTATTATAAACAATATGTAGTAATTTAGTCACATATTAAAGGAATTATTTTTTTCATCAAGAATTTATAATAAATAATAAGTGATATTTATAACTTGCTAATAAGAAAAATATGTTCTAGACATTTTTAGTGAGTAATATTACATCAAAATTTAATATATAAGAACATATTAGTTTTAAAATTATTAAATGTTTATGAAAATATGGCGTTATTATTGAGATATTTCATAAAATGAAAATACCCAATGACATAAATATCAAAAACTTAAAACTATTAAAACAAACACTTCATTTTCTTTACTACATTATTATTTATTTATTAATTATATCCACAAAATTAGATCTACCATGGCCGTACTCGACTCTGGCTTGCATGTGTTAATATCCACGTATTGTGAGGTTTAGGTTTCATTGACATTTGTTTATGACGAGGGTGTTCCGGGCAAATCACATATACCCTTTCATCTCGAAAAACAAAATAACACGATTTGCAACGCCTTCTGACTCGACCTTTAACTTTAAAACCGCATACTTGCATTTTGACGGGGCTACAAACTCTTAAAAAATTATTTTGAGTTATATTTTGAAATGTATTAAAGCAACATGGTTTTGGTAATTGAAGCTTCTGAAGATTTGTTTTAAATAATATTCGGGTTAAAGACAAAATATTCTGCATTTTTTTCTGTAACAAAATAATAATTAAATAGGTCACAGTAAATATTTTAAGTTTATTATAAATCCTCTGAAAAAATATTTTATGCATTACCGATTAAGTGGTATGTTTCATCTATGCAGCGCAAGAATGTGTTGATATTGTATTTTTTAATGATAACCTTATACAATATTGACAGTGACAATCACAGTTTTTTTTTCTAGGCCAAAAAGTTATAACTATTTGCCAGCACCATGTTAAAGGTACGGAAACTATACACATGATTAATAGAAATAGGCAAAATTATTATATGAATATACATAAACTAAATGGATAAAATGAAAATAAAAAACACTACAATTTTACGTTATTGCTAATTATAATATGAGATATATTCCCAAAATATTTTTTAGGATATGTTGGAAGGTTCTAATCGAAGGAACTAGACTCTGAAAGAGACAGGATATTTGAAATCACACATTTCATAATTACAATGTATATATTATGAACAGTTTACACTGTTACATTTTAAATTTTCTATTTAATTTAACCTAAGGTGTTATACTGTTCTTGTCTAGAAGAAAAGTCTTATATTTTTCATAATTAGACAATCATATGTTACATTTTAAAATCAACATTCCAATATTTTAAATTTGTCACTTTACATGTGACTAGTGTTGCCTGCCATTCCTTGCACATTCAAACCAACCATTACTAACATACTCAAACTCCAACAGGATGTATACATTGATAGGAAATGCTAGTAGGAAGAGGAATATTCAAGGAAATTAAAGTTATAGAAGAAAGAGTGATCGTAAAGGGGGCAAGAAAAAAAATATGTGGTCTATCTTTCCCCCTCCCTCACCACACTCAATATTTATAGTATATCGGTATTTAATACACCAATTCTGGATAAATAACTAGGAATACATATGAGGCGCATGGGAGAATACTTTATTTTCCCAAACGCGCACAAATTACGTTTGTATGTTTTGCAATAAAAACCGAGTACTTTTACGGATAAAGTTTTATTTATGTGTTTACTCATGGTTTATACAAACATTAAATATTTATAATAAATGTTTGACGTTATACAGAATTCTTTAAACACTCGAATATCGGTCGCTAATTATGAAGGAAACAGAGAGAGTGTGACCATCGACAAGTGGCATTATTCTATTTCTATCATAAGACCAACGATACTGTTTTGCCTCGCCACACATATATGTCCAATTATCATGCGATCTATAGTAGAAATTTATAATTAAATTTATTTGCATCAACACCAATAAACTTCGCTTTTATTAGGATTTCGGTTGAATTTTATAATAGTTCCTTCCGTTATAATGTCTAGTCTGCCCAAACTTTATTTCATGATTCAAAGAGAAATCTCTTCAGTAATGACAGAAGGTCATAACAGTAGCTAATCGTTCGATACAGAATTGAATATATATATATATATATATATGAATTGAAATGCCTGGTGAAAATTATATATTTAATCTTGTTTGCTTTTAAAAGCTGTGGCCATAACTTCTACTTAATTACTGTTGTAATATTAACTATTACGCCCCTAAACATTGAACATTGTTTAGATCAGAATTAGAACGGATAATTGTTATTAATTAACTCTGAACTTTTAATATTTAATAATTTTATTTACAACAATTTTTTTAATGTCTAGAATATCTAAATTGCTCTATAATAAAAAGTTTTATAATATTTACCTTTGACTAGTCGACAATTGTAATATACACTATTACGCCCCTAAACATTGGCTCGTCGATGCACGCAACACGACTGGCACAAGTTCACACTCGCCTGTGGGTCGGGTAATACTGATGTTATAACATCGGTCATGAACATCTTAGACAGTGTACCCACGTACACTATTTTATAGTCTACCCACATACACTATATCCCTTCTATGTTAAATTGTTTAATTTTTTGACCCATTTTTTTCAAGTAAACTTTTTTGCTTTTTTTAATGTAGTGTTTGTAGCTCCTCTGATCTTGTCCCTGTATTCTTTTCCTTTCTCTCTCTGGATCTTATCTCTGTCTCTTATCTCAGCATCATATTCTAATTAATCTGTCATGTCTAATGATGGTATTTTGTCTCGATTTTGATGTCTAAAAAATAATTCAAATGGCGATTTTTCAGTCGTTGAGTGTGGAGTACAGTTGTATATAACGAGATATTCCAATTAACTTTTTTTTTTAAGTCACTTTTCTTCATATAGCTTATTTTAAGGCGTTTCAAAATATTTCGGTTCTGGCTTTGGACTTTTCCGGTTTGCTGAGACCAATTGGGAATGGTGGTAAATATCCGAATATTACAGAAATATTTAAATTCTTCACTCACAAATTGTTTCCCATTATACTTATAGTTATTGACACAGGATAGCCAAGTCCGCTAAAAATTTCTTTTAATAATTTTATAATTTGGAAACTTGTCACGGATTTTGTTATTTTTATCTTTTTTTTTAACGACTATAATAGACAATGAGGACAAGAAAGTATCTCTGGTTACGTAACGGACCTAGCAAATCCATTGCTACAGCTAGCCATGGCGCTCACGGACGTTTACGTCATTTTATTGGGATCAGTAGAGTAAGTAATCCCACTAAAGTACAACTTTTACAATACTTCACTATATTTTCGATATCTTTGTCGATTGGTAGCCACCATACCTTGGAACACAATCGACCTTTCATTGCCACGATCCTTGGGTGACCTTCATGAGCGGCATCTTACATATTTTTACTCAAATTCTGTAGTATTACGATTCGAGTAACATTTAACAAAATATTTTCACAAAAACATAGTTCGTTTTCAAAAATTTTGCAATTTTTTACGATCTCGTCCGAGTTTTGATCATGAATTCCCTTTTTTACTAAATTAATTCCTTTGTCAGTTACTAAACACTTAATAATATCACATATAGGAATGGCACGCGGTCTGAATTGTCCAACTATTTCACAAACATGAATGCCCTGTCCTTTTGAAGACGACTTCGAACATACCCATAATCTAGATAAGGAACCGACTATGTTCATTTTTTCGGGTTTTTATATTACTTTATATTTATAAGACTGTAGCCGGAGTACCCATCTTTCTTTTCTCGTGCTCTTTGATTTAGGTTCGAACTATATCCCAGTAGTTTATGATCGGTAATGAGATTAAACTTTTTACCAAATAAAGATATATTGAAGTTCAGACAAGCACTAAAGCCTTTTTTTCGGTCTAACTATATTTCCTTTCTCATCTAGTCAACGTCCTGTTTACGTGTGCGATTATTGGCGGTTCTCCAGAATTTTTGTTTTTTGATTAACGTGGAGGAAATGCGTACGCATACCTGCTTGCGCGGGGGCAAAGACAGTCGGACTCGCACTGTCTAAAACCTCCACGATGTTTATCTCGTCGCTGTACGGCGGAGTCACGGGAACAGAAAGACATCCGCGACCCCAGAGAAATATCTCCATTAAATTGGAAATTACATGTATTACAATAATTTCAATATTGGTAGTTAAATTAGGGACAATAAAAGTAAGTATCCTTATTCCATGTCGCTGTTTGCAAATCAAACTAGGTAACTTGATTTCCCTCCGAACTGGTAAGGAGGGGCTCTAGTAACCGAAGTGTCATCGCCCACGGTGAAGCGAAGAGGAATCTACCGGCTGTCCTGAGGAGTAGGGCCGACCACGGTGGCCACTCCAGGCTTGAGCTTGAGAGCTGCGACTCTCGCTCGTCTCGGGGTGGCCATGGGGTTGCGGGAGGCACGGACACGGAGATCTTCGTGCAGATCGACGTTCCTCTAATACCGTTCCGCACCCGTAGCTTTACCGGTGAAACGGTTCTGGAGGACTTGAATTGGCCTCATTTTGGCCATAGAAGAGTGCATGAAAACAACACCCGCATAAGTCATTATGGGTCTTATGCAGGTCTTGTATAGAGGCACCTTCTGACGGGGAGCGAGTTTGCTGGAGCTGCAGAGTAAGGGATGAAGTCTGCCCGAAACGTAGGTAGCCTTGTTCCTCAATCTGGTAATGTGTTCTCCGAAGTAGAGCCTGCGGTCGAGTGACCCCGAGGTTTTTGACCGAGTCCTTCCAGGGGACGGGCCGATCGAAGAGGGAGATTTATCCCGGAGATTTGCGCTTATTTACTTGTAAGCAATTATGGTTTATAACTAGTACATAAGTCTTGTTTTAGTTTTATTGAGCGCACCGGATTTTCAATTTCAATTATGTAATTTTCTAACTACAGGCCTACTGAAAGATAATAAATACTACTGAAACAAAATAAAATGAGTAAAGCATTTGCACTTATTTTTCTACATGCAATAAATGTACCGTATATTTTGTGTGCATAAATAAATACTGTCAATAAAGACGAGTGATACACTTATGGCGATGCAATGAGGCTAAAGATTTTACTAATTAGATGATTAAATTAAAACTAAACCTACATATGTGCTCGTTAATATGAGTGTTGAACAGATAATATCTTTCTAATCACAATTTTATTAACTACGGCGTCAGTAACATAGAAGAAGATTGGCAACTCTATTACTGATTAAACTACGTCTTTGTCCATGTCAATCGTAAAATTACTGTACGTACGAAGCTGGTAGGTAGATTTCAGATAGGTGCGAACATTTTTAGTGTACCACAACTCATAACGATGTGCAAAGTATTTCGATTATGACTGTTTTTTTAAGCTCTTAGAAAAAATACTCCTGATAAAAAATAAAAATACAATATATTGTACATATGCTAATTTCTGGTCAATTTTATGTTAATGACGATGAAATGCACTTGAGTGTATTGTTGATGACCAAAAGAATTCGAACAATACTAAAAAGTGACTTTAAACAAACATTTATTTAAATTTAATACCTTACTTTACTTAATGAGCAAACTCATGTTAGACTTATGTGGCAACAGCCAGGATACATTTCTCAAAGGACGGACAGCCGTTGACGCAGTGAAGTATTGTAGAATGTGAATTCGCAAACTTAGTGTTGGGACTCCAAAATGTCTAGCAGTGGTAGAGAAACAGCCGATGATTGATTAACGAAAACTTAATATATATATTTTAAAAACACAATAATTAAATGTATACAGTCAACCCTCCTATAACGCGGTGAGTGCGTACCGCGTTATATGGAAACCGCGCTATAAGAAACTCGGATTTAACCGTACAAACCAGGCTAATTCGTAGCGCGTTCTATGGAAACCGTCTACCGCGTTGTATGGAAACCGCGC
>DWLS01001715.1:0-20530 GCA_018246255.1 Pachliopta kotzebuea | reverse complement strand
AAACACTTATGTAGGTAGATATGTATTGCAAAGGGCTTAATGTCGATTATCACAAGAGATGTCAATTGCAAATGAAAATTTTTCCAAGATCCAATTTCCACATGAGTAGGAGCCAATAAAACGTGATCAAGCATATAACATTAAGTCGGTCCTTGTATATAATGTGCTGCATCGAACCTCTGGAATTATTTCTAACCGATCATAATCTAAAAGGTGACCAGCGCATGCGCGGTGTGTCGTTACTTATCAAAGCAATAAAGAGTTCTTATCTGACATGGTATCTATCGGGCTGGTGTGGTCCATTTGTAACTGCTTGGGCAATTACATACCATAAATGGCGCTACTGTTGTAACTGCGAAATGGAAGTGGACGCGAAAAACAGAAAGCGGGGTCGCTGTACTGTCTTCGCGTTACTCATTACAAAGTAAGGCTCCGTACACACCGGTACGAGTTTTCCTCTATAAGGACGGGCTACATTTTTAACTGTGACTTCATTTGGACCACTTTCATATGTTCTGTGACCAAGAGGTACTTATGTACCTACATATGTAAAACCATAAACAGCTATATGTCTCAGAAGCAGAGAATGACTTTTCTCTAATAAAGAAGGAATCGTGGCGATTTGATGGTACAGACCATGTTAGTACATCTCAAATTACAGAAATTTTAAGGACTAATCTTAAGTATACAAATCCTTAAGCATGTGATTCCTTGAAATAAACCAAAAAGTATACGAAAAATTTCTTTATAATCAAGACGGAGTCTAGAACCAGTCAAGATAAAGTGATAAAACCCTTAACAATGAGGCATTTAGAATATTTTTTAAGGCAAATTCTCGTTACTTCAGTAATGTTAGTAGCTATAGCTTTAAATTTAGACAGTAATGTTTATTACTGCTTGACGATAGTAACATGAACAACCGTTGTAACTACTTAGTCGTTCTCCATTAACAGAGACAAAGAGCAAAGGACAAAGCGGAGTAGTGAACATGGTGAAGATCAGTACATGACCGATCAATGAGGAGATCTTATAGGGATAGTTATGTCCAGCAGTGGACATCTATCGGCTGATAATAGTTAAATTGTGGTGTGCTTTGTTCAGGTTGTGTGAAGTATAAAGTACGTATGTGAAGTGAGCCTTGCCGATATATATCTAACTCCATGTACGGCGTATCATAAATTCATCTATACTTGTTCTTGTGACGAACAGACGGACAGTTCGGATTTATGGTCTGCGAGAGTTATAGTTAACGGTGCTACCCGCACCGACAGCTTTTTATTGAGATATTTTGTTCTGTTAACAGTGATTTAGGATCACATCCATACTGTGTTACAGTCGTTTACAATTAATAGACTCCAGGACAGTTTCTTGTGCGAGTTCCTGTCCGAAGTGGATTTGAATTCTTGACACTTGGAACATGGTTTTCAATGCTACTATTTCCTCCCGTTAAACATTAACCGTTTTCCTTTCATAATTTTGCTTCTTTTCATAAGCGTGAATAAGTTTGCGAATATATTCAAACTTTGACACGGAGTATTCCTTTTCGGTATATATTGTAAATATTTAACTGTAAACGTATAATTACTAAAAACAATTTTAGGTTATTTGACCAAACTTAAATGTCTAAAACATTTTTTGTTGTAAATCAATATGTATTAATAAGATGTTGACGAATTAAAACTTAAATATTGTTTTAGTCGCAGTAACAGTCCCTAGTATGTCTGACTTACAGACCTGGGGTCCCAGTTAGCTGAGAGCCTGCGCCTGGATCGTATCCGCAGCCTCATGCGCACGCGACGCGTAGATTCACCACGAACGCTCACCACAACCGTACCACCGCTTGAAGACGTCAACTGGCGGAATACAAAATAATTAACAGTCACAAAAAATAAACAGTTAATAACAATTATTTGTAGTTCTTATTCTACGAGGCGACGATACAGGCAAGGTGTTCACCTGATGGTAAGTGATACGCTTGCCCATAACAACGCGGCACTATTTAGGATGGTATATACAGTTCCATGTTGCGCTCTTCGCTTTGGGACGTCCGGTTGTCTAGTTGCCTCAGTAATTTCACTAGCATACAACACCCTTCAAACCGCAACACAAGTAATTTTGTCAGCTGCAATATGAGTTGCGTTGCTGCTAATATCTTACATATATCATCATAATCAACGGCCAATTTACGTCCAATGCTCGAGATAGGTCTCCTCCAATAACGGGTGCAACTGAGCCGTCTCTCACCACGCTCTTTAATCTCAGTATTCACAATTATAATAAAACTACCTATTGTTAAATAAACAGACAACCTGGTGAAGAATGCAAAGAATGGATGCAGATGGAATTGGACTAGAGGCGCTGGAAACCGATTGGAGATATCTGTATTCAGTGGACAATCAGCTTCATCCGATAGACATCTGCTGTTGGATATAGGCCTCCCCTAATAATTAAAGGATTTGGGCCATCTCCACGTTAGGCCAACGTCAATTGGTGGAGAGCCAGAGCCTCATTTATTAATTAGCAGTGTGCACAGCGAGTAGGTGAGGTTAGCTTTGGCTCCGTAAGTTGTTGTGTGGTAACCCTAACACCTCTTACTTATATGCTGTATATTAAATAAAAACAATTATAGTGATATTTGTAACAGACTTAAATATAATTTAATCCTATTAATATATAAACGTGCTAGTTAGTTATTTACATTCAGTAATTGGTTTACTGTAACCGTGTATACACCACGTTGTCGGTAAATCATTGGTAAATACTTTTGATTTACGAAGTATGATTTTAATTTTAACCCGGTCATACAAGTATATGAAATAGATATAACAAGATTCTTTGATACTTCTAAAGGTATTTTATTACATGTACTGATAACTAACTGGTTTTAATTATTGCTTTATAACCTATGTGAAAATATTGGAATTTAGAGCTCGTTTGTATTGTTTGTTTTAATTTAAATAGTTTAGTATTATTTGTAAAATGATTTATGTTACATTTTATTTACTAAAACGATAAGAGGAACACGTTTACTTGATGCTAAATGATAACTTATAATTAATGTGAAGCTAGCTAAGATAATAAAAAAATAATAGATAGCATCAAGATGAATATCACCGCATGTTTATAAAATATTTCAGGGAAATAGAGAAGGAAGTAATTAATATAAACGAGAAAGAGGTCCTACGTAAAATAACAAGACGCAACAAATATTATACATACGGAAGGAGATTAGAGAAATAGAAATAAAGACCAATATAACGCAGTAACTCACGGGACCCAAGCCAACTTCACTTGCTCGTGGCGCACCCTGCTAATCAATTAACGAGGTACAAATCCCCCTAAAATTGGAGGAAGCCTATGTCCAACAGTGGACGTCTATTGGCTGATGAATTATCATCAGCCAATTTTATTAAATTAACATTAATATGTTAAATGTTTGTATGTTTATTCGTGAGTCATCACACACCATCTATACAGAAAAAACGAACTTAAATCCATTCACCGTCTCCTTACATTTGTGTTCGATTTAATTTGAAAATTGTAATTACCTGTAATATATATTTATCCTGTCTTCGTATTACTACGGATAACGTTCTCATTTCAATACCTTCATATTCTTCCAATAATTTAACGTTCCCTGTGAAAATTCAAAATTTAGTAACTTATTACAAACCCCCATTTCTAATATAGTATGCTTGTTTTAATTTAGCTGATAAGTCTTGTAGTGGCTAAAACTTTGCCATTAAGGTTTTTGATAAGTTTTCAGATAGGTTAGATTTTGGATGGTAGTAAAGTCTTAAATCTCCGATCTTTCATATTGTCTATCAACGTCCATAATAGCATTGCTTACTATTATCGAAAATATTAGAGCAAAGCAAATAAACTAAAACTCTTAAATGAATAAAGTAAATCTCTGCTACCCTTTTAGTTGCTTTTTTTTAATTAATCTAAATAGGTACAACATTAAAAATCTAAAAATAATTACCTTCGTTGTCATCCGAATTTCCTTGATAGAGACCCCAATGAAAGGGCGTTGAACAGGGGCTTATGGTGATGAACACATGAGTCTCTGATATCAACGACGTATTCAGTTCAAGACTAGAAAAAAATTGGTGAATTTTAATTAAAAGTTTTCGAAATTTGTTAGAAACGAATACTTCAAAATCTTGAGAGGATGCTATAGTAAATTTTACATAATAAATACTAGGATTATGAGCATAATGTGGTGTAGTGGAAACATCAACCAGCACTATATTGCTATGTATAGACGTATCATTTAACATAAGATGAAAGTTCTTCTCTATTCGTCGATTACACAGTACTAATATGTTTTTACCTCCTGCTTTCGTCTCTCTCTAGTTTGTAAATTGTCTGGTTGTCCATCGGCAGCCACTGCCTCTCAAACCTCGAGACAGGTCTGGTGACAAGGACACTAGGCGCGGCGAGGCCAACCCCAGCCGCGTGTAGGGCGATGAGGACTGCCAACCTCGTGGTTAGACTGCTGATGTTTCTGCAAAAAAAAATCCAATCTTGCTTGAGTAGGATTCAAATAACAAGCAACCTGCAACGTTAACGAGTTACGGTTTATAGGGCATGCTAGAGAAATTACTGAGGTAACGAGATTTTAAATATGTCTCAAAGCGAGCGTAACTGAGTGCTGTATTTACTATCTTCACCAGCGCCACATTATTAAGAGCGAACGTATCACTTACCATGAGCTGAGGTTTTGCTTGTCTCATCAAATATACATTTTTTTAATTTTTATGTGTGCCTATATCCCTTTGTTTAATAATTCAAAATAAAATTTACTAGTAAATGATCGATAATTTCACTTAATTTCAATAATCTACTTTCAACATATTGCTCATAGAACACGATTGTCAACAATTGTATCTGTTTCGAGGAACAATTCACATTTATTTCGCCCCCATTAAATCCCTGATCGAAATACAATGCTATGTTTGCTCTCACTTCCGATCGGGTGCTTAGCCCGTCAATGAGTTATCCGAGGTCTATTGTGGTGTTATTTGTGGCCGTAAACTACTGAGCTATTCTCGAGTCGTGTCATTACTGGATATAAACAGTAATGAACCGCTGATTGGATTGTAAATTTTCGTTGCGCACAATATCTAGTACTAGATTAACACTTTACTACGTATCGCATCTTGATGTACTTAAAGTATCCTTATATCTACAATCTCACTTTCAATATTGGCTAGCATTTGTGATTGACATAATTGTTAAACAGAAATTCAAAATTATTGAGGATAACAGAGAGGAATATAGCCAGTTTCTCTTTGCAATGGAGTCAGAAATTTATTTATTTATACACATCGTGTAAATATGGACTTAATGCCTTTGGCATTATCTTTGAGTCTACGTTGGGCGATGCACAGATCTCATAAGGTAAGTTACGAGATTAAGCTAAAAGCGGAATGATAATGAAATATATACATACAATATATATACTCATACATGCAATAAATAAAAATATAATAAACACATACATATACGTTCTTAAAAATAAATTTATTAGGGCTCAGTTATTGCTTTAAACAAAAAGAATTAAAAAGAATTGTATAGGAACTATCATTATATAATAGTAGATAGGAGTTGCTTGAAAAACTGACGACTGATAGAGTAGTGTAATAATAAAGTTTTGAAGAATCGAAAATTTTGTGTAAAGACTATAACCAGGAGTTTTGGATATTTTTTGTATCAAAATTGTCGTGGCAGGAATATTGCTAGATTTTTACGGAAAAACTGTATGGTTATAAAACCAAAATTCGTCCAAAAAGACTAGATTAGTGCGAACGATTTTGGCTTTACCACCTTTCCTACTTTAAAGATACACTACTTTTAAAAGAACAATTTTAATTATTTCATTAAAAAAATCAAATCTGTATAACATTTAACTACAGTAATTATTCCGAAATAACTTTAATGACTTCACAAATTTAGGACATGGGGTTTTATGAATGGAAATCGTTTTGAGGATTGTAGCAATAATATTTTATAGGTGACACGTGGTATATTATCTAAAATGGTGATCCATGAACTTCCTCCTAAAACGAAACGATTTCAAATGTAGAGAAACTAGTATTTTTAATGTACAACAAGGTAACTACAAATTCATAATCGTATGGTCTTTGGTCAAAGATGATAAAGCGTACTTGTTCAGAATACAATTCCTGTCATACATTGACAGTCAGAACATAGTAATGCTGCTATAGTGACAAATTGATAATTTGAGAGCGATAACTGGTGAAGAAGAAGAGAAGAGAAAGAGAAATTGCGAAAAACTAAATGTAGCTAGGGAATGAACTTAAAAGCTTCGTCACATAAGCATTTAATACGGAGTAAAACATGAGATAGTAAATGAAATGTCAAAATGACCAAAAACAAAACAAGATTAACAAATAAAACAAAAACCTTTTATTATAAAAAAAGTTTATATAAGAAAAGGAAATATAAATCAGAATATAAAATAAATTAAAAATAGTGGCGATGAAAGTCTACGAGGCGATATATGTAAGAAGAAAAAAGGGATTGTAACAATGGGAAGATAAATGAAGACAGAAATAATCTAACATGACATGAGATACGGGGAAAAGTGAGGGAAAAGAGTGGCAATGTAAATAAAGAAAAAAAGAAAACCAAACTCCCTGGTCTACACATAACCGAGGGAATGAAAGAGTTTAAAAAAAAACAAAGTACAGTAAAACAATAAGACCCTAAAAGGGGTCGATATTGTCAATGCCGATAATTTACTAGCGGGGAAGCTGGAAGGTAAGTACACCAGATAGGGCCCTCGAGAGCTAATCTTTTAACTGTCAAACGTAAGTAGAAGTAATAAAGGGGACAAATTGATAGTGGCGTGTGGCCATCCAGTAATTAATGAGAACATCAGTATACATTCCTGTTATAGAAATCTAACACATTGAACATATGGAAACTTTAAAGATACTTAATACGTCTAAGAAATTCCTTTGGTAATACATTATAATTAAGCCAAGAGACGAATTAACAAGAAAAAAAGACGCCAAGTAGGGCAGTTTATGATTATGTAGACTTTTCTAATGTTTCTTCTATTCTTTAGTAGGTGTAACATATTATTTAGTTTACTGTCTGGTTTCCTCTTATTTCTGCTCTAAGGAAATTGCATACCCACAGTCGCTAATAAGGAAATCTCATCATCAGACTTTGTCGTTCACTGATGGATTTACACCTTCCATCTACAATTAAATCTGTTCACAAACTTTTGACGTCTTTTATAAGGTCGATGATTTATCTGAACAAAAGACGCTTTATTACCCTATTTCCTATACACGGCTTCTATTCCAAGACTTTCCCCTCTATCAGCTATCACTGATTAGGCTTCAGCTTGCAGATTTGGCTTATGTCCTGCAAAGGCTGTTAATGATGATGATAATTGCAGGTTTGCTGAGCCTTTAGTTTTTTGTTCCAGAATTTGTTTCTTAGTAATGTGGTGTGTAGCTCTCGTCATTAGATGCTGTATGACTTATAATTGGTAGACCGAAGGTCAGATACTTGGTCTGTGCATCACAGATGAAAAAGGACTCTTGGTTAAATACTTTACATGCATCGTTTAATTACCTCGGTAATTAGAATAGTGCTCGTCAAATGTACACAAGCAGAAGTGTGCAAACATATATTTCTGTTGGCAACAGAATAATCTTTTTGATTATGTATTAAATGTACTTGACAAGAAAGATCTATTAAATAATTTATCATAAAAGAAGTTAATCATATTGGAAACGAACGTATTCTAGCATTTAGACCGTATTCTGTTATCTTTTCAGGGTATATTAAAACTTTTTTGGGTACGGAGTTTAATTCGTAACAACTTGCCCTTTCGTAAAAGTTTCGAAATTGGCAAAACTTTTATTACATTTTATAACACTTTTGAGGGTGGAGAGGATTTTCAGAAGGTACTGTTCTGCTACGGGAAAGACAGGTTTATGTGGGATTTCTACCAACTATAACTTCCTCAGTGGTCCCACTCAGTGCATTGCAGGGGTTCAAAGATGGCATGCTCTAGTATTTATACACTAAGCATGTGCCAAAGAATGGCATAGCCCTGATTATATCTATGTGCAAAGCCTAGGGGACCCTTTGTTTGATCTCGTATGACAGACTCAATCTTTTTTTATAAATTAGTTTATCCTAACACTACAGGGTTGATACCTTAATACTTCCTTTACTTTTGTTACTAAAAGCAACAATATTTCAATGAAGTTTCCACCGGATTCAAAAAGTCTTATTAAATATAAATTTATCACACATTGAAGACTTTTGTGTAGTCTTTAACATGATATATTATATATAAGAATATACAATTTTTGAATTAATGATTTATAATAATTAAAAAAAAAGGTATTGCGGTGTTTCTTAGGCTATAATACATACTACAAAAGTCTATCAAAAACGTAAGCGCTGTAAAAAAACCACTTAAAATTAAGTGCTGAAGATGTAGAAACAGAGAACAAGTGTGAGTAACTCCATTACTTCAAAAGTACTTAACCCCTAAGTTCCATCTCAACATAAGTTTGAAACTATACGCTAACTTATACATAATAAAGTTATAACACAAAAAGAAATGTTTTGTGTAATATGAAAATGGTATAACGCAACTTTATTTGTAAATACTTATGTGCCTATAATAATGTACCTCCGGAACTCCTATTGCAGGCGAAAATTTGTTGCTCTACAAACATTACTGAGTCAATTTGAAGGCTGCTGTATGCTAGTGATTACTGGGGTAACAAGACTTAACATCTTACGTCTCAGTACCTATCTAGACCTTTTGACAACAGAGACCTCTTTCGTTATCATCAGCCGATAGACGTCCACTACTGGATAAAAGCCTCCTCCAATAATTACTTGATTTGGGCCATTTTCCACAACGTTGGCCCAATGTGGATACGCGGGAAGCCAGGGCATCGTTTGTACAGTAACAGAGACCTACCACTAGTACAAATGATGTCGATAATGTAATACAAAAATGTTGACGACAGTTGATCAATGAACATATATTTTCTTTAATTAAGTTCACTTGTAAGTACATGTCGAACTTTTAAGTTGTCCGCGGGGAATATAAAGGCTGCGTTTGCCTCGCACAGCTAATCCCCGGTCGGCGCCATTATTGTATCTGTGAGTCACAAGTACATTACACTCTGAATCATAGGGTCCCGTCTTCGGTTCACCAGCTTCTTTTTGTTCCGCTAAGGTGCAGCTCAGCCGGAGTAATTACGACCAATCGTATATCACCGCCCGATAATGAAATACTTTTATAGTTGTACACAGAATAATAATATATTTAACATATTTTTAGTATATTTATTTATTTATAACAATACTGTTTACTATTTTAGTAACGTAGAATACAGTAAGTAAAAGAAAGACATTACACAAGGTATTCTTTTTAAGTCAACTGATTTAGATCGCAATGAAAAAAGAGGTAAACGTTCACCTGATGGTAAGTCATGATTACATCGTAGCTCTGATTGATAATCACCACGTTACTCTCCTCGACTTGAGACTTAAAATGTTTAGTCTCGTTACCACGGTAATTTCACTAGCATACAGCATCCTTCGTACCGGACACAGTAGTGTTTGTACAATACTAATTATCGGTTGCAGGAGCTATGGTGATAGCTATCTAGACCGTCTTCGGTAACAGTGATCTACCACTATTAAAGAACACAAAAAACTCATGATTAGTGAAAGTACTAATATAGATATGATCATAAATATTATATTAGTTATACCATATTTATCACATAATTATTGCATACCAACCCCCACTGGACCGGCGTGGTGGGAGATGGCTCAAATCCCTCACTATTGAGGGAGACTTGTGTCCAGGACGTCTATCGGCTGATGATGGATGATTTAACACTTATATTTACGTATGTATCCTTTGCGATCTTGGGCGTGGTTGTAGTTGAAGAAGTTTTAACGAAAAAGTTATATTATGGAGGTGGTATATTTTAAATGTTATCTCTCGATCGTAAAACTAGGTTGCTTTTTTAAATCTTAACATGAAATATAATTTGCTTTACACCATAGAGGTAGAACATGCGCTCAGTCGGAGGCATTAAACCCAGCTCATGTGTAAGGGGGAGCCCCCTATGTTTTTATTGTAAATTCCTTCCGCCGTAACACTGTGCCGTTCAATAATTTCATATTGCGGAATGACCATAAATTTACACGGGCGCACCACAAGAGGTCATTGTTTCTGATGACCGTTGCCCTATAAATCTCCGCCGTTTTAAGTACACTAAAAGTGTTGCCGTTGAGCTCTGGATGGGTGTGCGTTGTGTGCCTTTGCAAATAATACACATATTTTTCATTTCTTATTTCTGTTGAGAAAGTTCAAGTTGGATCAATATTCATTCAACCAATCGCCGGGTAGTAAAAATTTAGCTCTAGTTAAGATGTTTACGATACAATAAATTATGATCGTCATTGATCAAGTCATAAGTGGTAAAATCTCGTTACATCAGTAATCTTATTAGTTACGCCTTTCAAACTGTAACACAGTAATGGTAGCCCAGTACTATTTGCTGGCAGCAAAAGGAGCTGCGATGGTACCTACCTAAACAATCTCCTGCAATTAGTGACTTAATGGCTATCCTCTTGCCTTTTAACACGGAGGTCTTTGGTTCGGTTCCGGGGCTTTATATTGAGGTCGTTCCGATTTTTTTTTATCCACAGTCTTATCAACGCAATAATGATAGCAGCCCATTATAGTTAAAAAGAACCTTCGTTTAGATTTTTTTAATACCTGTAAAATCAAATTTCTTATGAATGTTAAAAATGCGTTAACCTTCTTTATTTTTGCTATAATAACTATTTATCTTAACGCCTCCGGTAACGTGTATGGCTGCTTTATTTTATTACAGTAATACAAGTCACGACATGAGATATAAAGAGGCGTTAAAATTTATACTTATCGTTGGGCTTAAATTGTTTAAATTACCCTATTACGCCTTTTTAATCTCAAATTGACCCTAGGGAGCTATAACAGGGTCCATAAAGGTGCCATAAACGAGAAGTGCTATTTGTGTTTGAAGGTGTTCCTTAAGGAAGCCCAATTTTATGTTAATACTGAAAGTAGAATCTGTATAATAAATACATAATCAAGAAATTTCTGCTAATATTAAAAAAAAAAATTTTCACTCAATATCAAGTGTCGTATGTAACATACAAGAATATAATATATTCCTAAAAACATAAGTTGTTTGTGTTTCTAACAAGAAAATAGATTGAAACTAATATAGCAACAAAATTGACAACAAAAATTTTGTGCGTCTCTCTGTTTGTTGTGGATTATCTACGAAACGGCTGATATAATAACCTATAACTCGTACTAATTTTATACGTTAAAATTTCATTGATAATATGTATATATACGCAAAGAAATTTCTGCGATTTTTATTCATATCCGAAATCGTGTATATGTTTTTCATGGCGAATGATTTTCTCATGTACAATGAGAAAAAAATAAAAGTGTATGAGTTGGTATTTAAAAAAAATTATTAGCCTAAAAGCTAGATAGTTGTTGATATTAGATACAACCGTCGTCAGGAAGTGGCCGTTTGATACGTTGCCAACGAATACCAAGGAGGTTCTACGGCGGGAGTTGAACGACGCATTTGATATCGCAAGTCGATGAAAGGTAAGGCTATTATTATTTTAGTCGCCACAACTAGAGCTACAATAAAAAAAATTGCAATACCACTAAATTACTAAATTTCCTAACTTCCCACTATTGAGCTGATTCTTTTAAATATTTCCCAAAAATAACAATTATCAAAATTATTTGTAATCTCAGTAAGTATGCGCCTCGATTTGAATACTTGATTATTGTCTCAGATTAAAAAAACGATCTAGATCTTTATTTAATAGTTCGCTAATAATACCTGTTTCCACATTTCAAGTACATACATAATTTAAAACTAAATAAAAGAATATAACGTAAAGTAACCATAACACTAAATATCATGAAGAATACTCCTAATCTTATATGTTGAAAACCGTATTAAAGCATTGTAGTTATAGTGGTATATGTACGATATAAAGGTTGATAGTAAGCCATATTCATAAACCTTAAGAACAATAAAATATTTCAAACAATAGGTTAGCTGCTAAAATCGGCAATTTTTTATATTATAGCTATTAAAAAAAGAAATGATAGATTCGAACCTGCGACTGCTAATCTTATAATTAGTTACCTAGCGCTAATAAGTTATATTATTAGTTTGTGTCACAGGATAAAATATTTTCATACAAGACTTGTTGCATTACTGCAGTATGTCAAAGATTCCCATATAATCGTCCGTAGCGTATGGCGCTAATCAATATAAATGAGCGTTTAGTGTAGTGCGAGAATGCCGCGCTAAGGTATGCTATTTATAGTATTTTATTTATTTGTATTTTTGTCTGTTTGCAGCAAAGCCGTGTGCGTAACTCAAGATAGAGAACCCGTCGACGTTTTACCATTGAGATATGTTATTAATGCCACACAAATAACACGTAAGTACATATAAAACGTTAGATTAGTTTTATGGTTGTACTTTCTGAATCCCACATAAAGAGACTGTGATTTATAACAATCATTGTACATAAAAGAAACTGCATATTCGTACGGTTTTTTTTGGTAATTCGTAATTATGAAGTCCTTTTGAAGTTTAGCTTTACGTAAAGAAGACAGTAGAATAAATAGGTACAAATTAAATAAATCGCTTCATTAAGATAATTTTACGAACAAACGACAAAGGCCAAAATTATACACAGGCATTTAATGATGCGAAAAGAAAAATGGAGTAAAAGAGAAACGTTGTTCATGAAAACGGCAAATCATTTTTTTATCGACTATACGCTTTTTAAACTGGAATATAGTAATGTTTACATATTACTATTCGAAAGTAGAAATAGGCGCTACGAGTTGATCATGGAGTTTAACTGATTCTAAACAATATGCCTGCTCATAATAACGCGGTGCTGGTTAAGATGGTATAAACAGAACCACATTGCGCTCATCGCCTCATCATGTAACGTATTGTCTCATTACCCCAGTAATTTCACTAGCATAGCACTCTTCAAACTGGAACACAGTAATATTTGCTTATTACTATTTGGCGATAGAAATAGGAGCTGCGATGATACCTACATAGGCAGTCTCCGAAGACCTACCACCAGTAAAACCTACCTAAACAGTATTTAACTCAAAAATTTACTAGTATTAACAATAATAAAAAATAACAAAGATTTCTTTCTCTTTTCTTTTGATATTTACAAAGTATTTGACTACGTTCACTTACAATTAAGTATGGAAATAGATTATAACTTAATTTTGATATTATACATGCGAAAACCGTGTGTATGGAAAGCGTAATTATTGAACAAACAAGAACGAGTGAGTAATGACTTACGTGTTAAAACAGTCTCATTGTAAAATACGCTAAGTACTAAAATAATACAATCTGTTGTAAATTTTACAACAAAGAAAACATGGCTGAAAATTTCATTCATAACTGTTATATAACAAAATTAATTTTAATCATTATGTACTTTACTGGGGTGGAAGGGATCCTACACAAACCTTGACTCAAACCGAACTCACCTGCTCGTGGAGCACCCTACTTAGTAGCGCATTGAACCAGCCTGGTGGGATATAGCTCAAATCCCCCCACTATTGAGGGAGGCTTATGTCCAGCAGTGGACATCTATCGACTGATGATATAACTTACTGGTGCTAGGTCTATATTCCCGAAGACCTTCTAGGTTAGTACCACCGCAGATCCTATTTCTACCGCTAAATAGTACTCTGCAAACATTACTGTGTTCCGGTTTGAAGGATGTTGTAAGCTAGTCAAATTACTGGGGTATCGAGACTTAACATCTTATGTATCAAGACGACGATCGCAATGTGGTGCCGTTTATATCATCTATACCAGCGCCGCGTTGTTATGAGCAGGCGTATCGTTTACTATCAGTTCAATGCCACGCTCTACTCGAAGCATTTATTTCTACTATCAAAAAGTAATATGTAAAAATTACTATATTCCAGTGTATACCATCTTAACCAGCACCGCATTGTTATAGGCAAGCATCATGTACCATCAGGTGAACGCCTTGTTCGTCTCGTCGGTTCGTCGAATCTAATTGAAATTTATGAATTGTATCAAACGACGAATTTAAATTGAAATTTCTCATTGAATCTGTTGATTCAATTACATAGCTACAAACAAACAGACATTTTAGTGAATAAAGACATCGCAGATTGATTTATTCACCACCTACACAATAAATTAAACGGGAGAGCCATAAATTTCTTAGTTAACAAAACTGTACAACTGAAAAATTCCACCAAAGTGTTCAAGTGAGAAAATCTTCACTAATATTTCAAATATACGTCGCACTCAGTTTAGAACAAAAATATATCTATAAATACACAGCAGTCTGCCGGCCCGTCTGTCTGCAACACTGGTTTTGTATTTCTGTCTGAGTTTTGACGTGTTTTACTTTATGTTAGCGGGATTCGAACCCGTCGCCGGTCGTATTAATAACCCGGTGCGTTATCGAGCGTGTAGCGAGGTGATTTAGAGAAATCTACAAGCTAAAGCATAAATACATAGGTGATATATTAACAAATTGGTAATCAGCAATAAAGCTATTTCAAATTAGTTAAAGTTTTGATTTCAATTAACTATTTTATTTACTCATTTATTTCTTTATATATACACACATAAATAAAAAATCTATTTACTAAAAATAACGTTCATAAAGTATGTAACAAAAGCGAGTTTAACTCTAAGAAGAGTTCTCTTTCAGCATACCCAAATATATAACAAACTATTTTTATTATTTGTGTAATGTACCATGTACCAATATTAGAACAATATATTGACAAGGAAAGTGTATATATACATAAATAAACAAATATATCACATAAATATATAACAGCAAACATAAAATATGCAACAAGAGATATAGATAATAGTCTTTAACTTTCTTCGTAAGATAACTAAGGAGGGACAGGCACAAATCTTAATAGGAAAGGCATTCCATAGCTACTTTTTATGTTTTAGTGGTTTTACTACATCGTACTAATAAAGCTTATTTACGCTTACACGAAAAGCTCTCAGACGATTGTCATTGTTTGTATGAACTGTTAAGTCACTCAAAACTTTGTCAACTGAAATATCGTAGTAAAAAACTTGGTTAGAATTTTTATTCATGCTTTTCTCTGATATTATTATAAAGGACTATCTAATACTATTATATACATAATATAATACTAATGCTATTATTATCTGCTCTCACAACACTGTTGTCCTTCAATTATGTATATAGTCATACTTATTCTTATTTGTATTGTTTATTGTAATACATATATTTAGACAATATTTCGTTAAAGTATTTTCTAACTGATTTCCTTTTATTAATTCGTGTAACCACTTCAGACCATATTGCCTCTTAGCATCAGGTATCCCACTTGTTATTCAAGCATTAACATATACATAGTAAAAATAAAAGTATATCTATTGTTAATCCTATTTCTTGCTCAAAATCGTATGGTAACTTTCTATGAATCGGACACTGAGCAATAGCGTTAGTAAAATATTTAAACTTATCTACTTAAGCTATTGAATATATAAAAAAATTCAAATGAAACTTTTAGGATTTTATACAACAGCATTGATTAGTACTAGTTTTATATTTATAATTAGTATTTTGATAATATATTTTTAAACAGTTAACAATGGAACTTAATACATCACATACTTTAAGTAATAAATAAATAACGCTCTTAAGATGTTCCTGTAAATTGAAGCTTTCTCTTACCATGAAGTCAAGGCTATTTTCTCACCACGCTGGTCAAGTGCGAGTTGGCGGATGTCACATATCAATGATAGCTGTTGTTACTGGAATTAGCCGAGTACCAGTATGTTTTCTTTTATTGGAAATTGGAGCTTAGTTCACCGGAAGAACATGCTTAGTGAAGAACCGGCTTCTTATCAAAACATATAACGTTATACACACTGAGCTATTACGGCAATTCATTATATATAACGGTTTTAATTTTTTTTATTTGTCGAGACGACGAGATGAGCAAGGCCTTCACCTGATGGTAAGTGATACGCTTGCTCATAACAACGTGGCGTTGATTAAGATGGTGTATGCAGCACCACATTGCGCTCGTTGCCATGAAGCGGAAGGTGTCTTTTCTCGATATCCTAGTAATTACATTAGCATACACCTTTCGAACCGGAACACGGTAATGTTTGCACATTACTATTTGGCGGTAGACATAAGAATAGTAGCGGTACATACCTAGACCGTCTCCGGCAAATGAGACCTATCACCAGTAAACAACCAACTGTGGGCATATATATTATTTTTCTTATTTTAAGTCGTATTTCCTCATGACTGAGGGTCGTGGTCACCATGTGTAGTGAAACACACGACGCGTTTTTTGGCAGATATAAAGGAGTTAATTGCTACTGCCTTTTCTATTTCACATACTATTCCAACCACGGATGGTCATGACATCAATATGTAGATTTCCTCACGAAGTTTTCCTTCTGCTCATAAATTGAAAAATTCATTGGTGCAGGCCGGATTCAAACTCGGTACCTTCAGAGTGGAAAGCCGGCATTCAAACCACTAGGCTATATTATTGTAAAACAACATTAAAAATCTAGTTTAATCGTAATTAAACGTTGCACTTAGCATCGTATCAACGGAACACTCATTTCACTTAGCAGCTATAAAACAACTTCAGCAGTCACGTTATTTTCAATTAGATAGTCGCATAAAGCTTATCTGTCTGTGTGTTATTATTAAGTTGTTTTCTCAAGTTCTGGCAATCAATGGCGGCGGGAGATTAACGCTTGGCAAATGATTCGGCTCGTGTTCACACAGGACGCACACGGTAATACTTAACGCTGGTATACCAATGATAGCAGTTACCATAGCTGATGTTAGGTACTCTTCATAGCATGTCATCGTTTACTGATGTTAAGTCTTTGTTGCCGACCGACTAGGTACCACCGCAGCTTCTCTTGCCGCCGACAAACAGTACTGTGCAGACATTACTGTGTTCGGATTTGAAAGGGCAAGTTAGTAAATTTACTGCTGTAACGAGATTAAAAAGTCTAAAGACGACGAACCTTATGTGTAGGTGTATATCATCTTAACCAGCGCCACGTTATTATGGGCAAGCGTATCACTTTAAATCAAATGAACCCCTTTCTCGTTTCATCGTCTAGTTGTATAATATAAATATTTAAAACATCAAGGAAGAAGTTAAAAATGTTTTTAGTGCATTCCCTAACCTCTATATCCACAATTATTATAAAACTACCTATTGCTAAATAACCAGACGACCTGGTGAATAATGCAAAGAATGGATGCAGATGAAATCGGACTAGATGCACTGGAAATCTATTGTAGATATCCGTATTCAGTGGACGATCATCATCATCTGATAGACATGCACTGCTGGATATAGGCCTCTCCTAATAATTGAGGAATTCAGGTCATCTCCACGCTAGACCAATGCGGGTTGGTGGGGAACCCGAGCATAGTTTGTTGGTCACCACGAGCAGGTGAGGTTGGCTTAGATTCCATGCATTGTTGTGTGGGACTCCTTACACCACATCGCTCCGTGGATGATAATGATGATAATTACAAAAGATCAATCGTCGTGAAGAAAACTTTAAAACAATAAGCGAGATTTAACAGTCTCTGAAGATTTGCTCTTCACTTCTGTAGTTACGTAAATATTTGTAAACAATACATAATATTTCGTTTAGGAAAGTTAATGTTTTTTTTATCTGAAAATATCTGCTTATATATTCTACTATCGCTAGCGTAAAGCAGTATGCACAGGCTTTTCAAGACTTTAGCTCCAGGATGTTTTAATCTCGCAAATCTTGCTTGTCATTCCTTGAAAGCGGATTTACCACATGATTGTTCCGCTGAGCTTTTGTTTGTTAACTAACTGTAGCATTGTAGTCATCACCGACATTGTAGCGACAACTCAGTAATTTTAATCCAAATCCATTAATACTTTTGTTTCTCCTTTATTTTATTTTTTTTAGTATATACTTCTCATCTCTATATTTGAGTAATGTTTGGTTAATGAATTTTAATATACTACCAAATATTATACACCAAAAGTGAGCGCGTACTTTAGAAATTTTGATGACATAAACAAAGGTAGGTTCTTGTTGGAATATTCTATTTTGTGAATGGTTAAAAAGCCTAGTATATGGTGGAGTTACCTATCATTATAATTAACTCAGTATTGTAAACATTGCGTCCGTAACTTGCCAACTGGAAGCGAGCACGCACCAACTGTGTACTGGTTCGATTTCTATGAATTATTATTCACTAAACAATACCGTTGTGTGTGGATTTTATTAAAATACCACACAACAATATTATTAACTGGTTAGTTGTAGTACTTATTGCACAACAGTTAAAACGTTGAATTGAGTTTTAGTTACATAATTTGTTTTACATTTAATCCATAGGCTAGCGTTAATGACTTTAATTTTTTCCTTTTGGAGAAAGCCACAAGTAAAAGTAGTGGTAACTCTAAGTAGCTTCTATTCTTTCCAGTTATCGATCAAAATATTAATCATTTTGTTTTGATTATTGTTTAAATGAACCTTTCCCCGTAAAGTTGATAGTAATTAAGGTGCTAGGTAAACTAATCGCAGAGAATTCTGTTAATGTAATATTTAAAAAAAGGATAATAACGACCAATAATATTTTAATAAATACAAATAAATTATGTTCAACGTTTTTGATATCGAATTGGTTATTGAAAATTTATAAAACCAAGTATGTGAAGAAATCATTAAGTTTAATTATCAAGTAAACGATGTGGTCCAGAGTATAAAGATAGTTTTGAATCTACTACACTTATTGAATAGCGACGATGATAACAATGATAATGATGATGATATCGACGATGACGATGATAATCATGACGATGATACCTTTCTACTCCTGATTTGAAAAACTGTCGCTGTGATTAACGAAATTGTCGGTCTAAGGTGATTTAACATTTGTTTTACTTAGTTTCCTTTTGTATGTGGTGTATCAATTATCAATAAGTAATGCACATATAAAAAAAGAGTCTAAATCCCTGTTGCCAAGGATCTGTAGATTTGGTTGAATACTATATATGGTTTTTTTTATTTGACGAGACGACGATACGCGCAAAGCGTTCACCTGATAGTAAATAATACGCTCACTTATAACAACATGACGCTGGTTAAAATGGTATACAAAACAACATTTTCATTCGTCGTCCTGAGGCATAGGGTGTTAAGTCTCGTTATTCCAGTAATTTCACTAGCATAATTGGAAGACAGAGAAGTATGCTTATTACTATTTGGCGGTAGAAATAGGAGTAGCGGAAGTATCTACACAGACAGTTTTCGGCAGTGGAGGCCTACCAGTTGTAAAAATATGACTCACTTTGTAGAATTTGCAGCTGGTAATAGACAATATTGTTTATAATCAGGTGAACGTTTTCATTTTGTAATAATTAAGGGATACTACGAAAGTGATACTACTAAAGCTATGGATATTGTTTTGTGACAGATAGCATGTTTTTAAAGTCAACCGAAATGTTAAGGTTATATGTATATAACTTCCTGTATATATCCTAGTTTATAGAGGCGCGTGAAAAAGTATGGTAATGTATCGAATTACCATAGTATCGATTCTGATTCTCCTCGCTTGTCGACTGCATGAATAAAATCGAATATATTACATTGCCGTCATGAATACCGTCATTAAAGATCCAAAAAATCGATTTATTGTATATAATAACTAAGTATATTACCGGGGTAACGAGAATTAATACAATAACTCAATGCAATGCACAATGGTACATTGGTAACAATTAGTACTGGTCGTAGATTGCTATTTCCGGACACTCTCTAGTTAGGCACCACCGCAGTTCCTATTTCTGCCGTCAAACAGTAAAATGTAAACATTACTGTGTTCCAGTTTGAAGGGTATGTATGCTTGAAAAATTACTGGGGTAACGATACTTAAAACCTTACGTCTCAAAGCGACAAGCGCAATGTGATGATGTGTATACCATCGAAACCAGCACCACGTTGTTATGGGCAAACGGATCACTTACGATCAGGTGACCGCTGTGCTCGTTTCATCAATAAAAAAGTGGTGCAATGTATATCTTCCTAAATTTAACATCAAGTTAACATTTTACTCATCCAAAATTAGCATTACCATTTTACCATTTTTTTTATATGATTTATAGTAGACATGAAGTCGATGGTGAATCGCACTCTACCATAATACTCTACTACTACTAATCTTATATGTTGACAGTCAAAACACAGAAGTTATATTTTTTTTTTTTTTTTTTTTTTTTTTTTTTGTGAGGGTGTTTTTTTGGGGGGGATTTTGGGGGGGGGGGTTTTGGGTTTGAAATTGGGTGTTTGTTTTT
>DWLS01001714.1:0-20531 GCA_018246255.1 Pachliopta kotzebuea | reverse complement strand
TCTTTTTTGTGAGCTGACCACCCCAGGAAGACGGCTTGCGCTTGTCATCGCGCTTGCCCAAATTTCCTGACGTGATCTGATAACTCCCACACGCTTTGGAATTCAACAATTAATCAACGATTACGATACACGTGTCTTTTGACACATTTACTTCTTCCAGACCTTTCCACTAATCTGGATTCTGGCCCTAATATCATTTAACCACCTTTTAACTTCTCTACCCCTTTTTATTTTGCTATCTACTGGTTGCAATTCCATCATGATTTTAGTCCATTTCAATCTACTGTCTCTGTTCATGTGTGCAAACTGCCATACCAATTGCCTTATTTCTCCAGAATGTCTTTTACTTTGGTTACTATTCTAATATCTACTGCTCTTTAGCGGTCATTAAATAATTATTATTACAAGTTACAATACTTAAACAAAAAGAGTCCAAGTCCATGAATTTAAAAGTCGTTGAAAAACAGGAAGGAATGTAACGGTGGAACAAAAAGAAAAGTTAACAAGACGTTAATGATGTAAAGATGAGAAAAATAGTGAAAAGTACAAAGTAATTAAAAAATTGTATAGGTTTATAGAAGTACAGTCAATTTGAAGAATAAATATGGAACAAAAGACAGAAATATCTTGCGACCTATGAGTACAAAATTAGGAAAATAGTATGACAACAATAAAACGAGTAAGAAAATAAATGAAAGATAGTGGCAAAAATAGAAGGCCTCCCCCAATAATGGAGGGATTGGGACTATCTTCCACAAGGCTGGCCCAATGCAAGTTGGTGTGGAGCCAGACCCTTGTTTTTTGATTAATAGTATGCACCGTGACTAATGTTTGCTTAGGTCTCGTGAGTTATTGTGGGAGACCCCTTACATCCTTGTACCTTATAGTTCATCTAAAATATATATTTTAACATAAACGCCTGTACAAAAATTTACGCACACATTTGCTTAACATATTATCTTTGCCGCTAAGTACATTGTAACTTGTTAGTCTTCGTTTGTCAGCAAAAATGCACGCATTGATGATGTTCTCCTACAAGAAAAGTCTGCGCAATCTTTTATTTTCTATTAAAAATATAAAAAAACACTACGCTCTAAAACACTATTGTTTCATTAAAAAAAAAGGGCGTAAAGTTTTTTATTGCGATTGTACAATATCTAATACAAAGAGCTAGAGAAAGGACGGCACTCCGCTAACCATTCGAGTTTCAGTGACTGGCTTCGAAATGAGAAAAGTTCGCAACGAAATGTCGACGAGTCAATATTAACTATAAACCGGCAACTTTAACTTAACAAACCCGTTTAGCAGACAACGGTTTCATTTTAAACCTTAACTTACATAGAATAAGGTTAACTTGTTTAGAATTATTATTTTGCGAACGGTAAACGGCCGTAGGTTTATTCATAGCGCTTACCGATAAAGTTTTTTCTAATAAGGTTGGTTTAACTGCATTCATTTTTTCCTGTTAAAACATTGAAAATGATTTTTTCATTAGAATGTGGAGTAATCGAGAATATTATTCTTTAGCCATCAAAATGTTTCCAAGCAAAACCTCTCCTTATTACGCCGATACAGTTATTAAGCTTAACAAGAAACACAATTTACTTAAACATAAGTTTTTGTTATGAAGTAAAATCTATTTAATAAATTTGTTATAAAAACTAAAAGGTTAAATTTTTGTTTAGAGTAGTGCTATTTTTAGAGGTGTAAGGGGTCGCACACAACAACTCAAGGGACCCAAGCTATTTCACCTGCTCGTATTAAACCCTGCTTATCAACAAACGAGGCTCTGGCTCCCCACTAACCCGCATTGGGCCAATGTGGTGAGACGCAACCCATATTCCCCTTCAATTAGGGAAGGCCTATGTCCAGCAGTGGACGTATGTATGTATATCGGCTGATGATTGATGTTATTTATATTAAATTAGGACTTGCTAGCAATCTAAAATAATCATAACATCAGACTAAACAGTGATTTAACACGTTAAAAGAGAAGGCATATATAAATGAACTCTATTCGGGCGTTATGAAACAAACCTGAGATTTTGGAACAAAGATAGAGCCTTAATCAAGTTAAGGCCTTAACGTCGCAAGTAAAGGCCGGCGCGGATTAAATTTATGCCCCCCTAAAATAATTAATTCCCTTTAACTTCATTAAGAAACCCGCATAGGTGTAATTACAATGAGCCAAGGAATCTTAATTGTCGAATTGAACCCGGGACACACGGCCACAGAGCTCCGGCAGCAGTCAATACATCATTATCTCAATATAATCCAGTATCTTTACTCCAACCTCTTTAATAATACTGTCTCATCTCGAATAGATATCTACATAACATGCTCGCCGTTTAAGGATACCTGAGTGAATACGCAAATATCCTAATTAAGTAGAGTCCTAGATGTAAACTCACGGTTTTCATACTAAAATACTTTCCAACTTGCCTTAATATTTCACGTACATTTCAAATCTTAGTAACTTATAATTATTAAATTACAACAAATATTTCAGTAAATAAACAAATGATTATGTTTTACATAAAAAAGCCTACTTAATTGACCCACTGTTGGGATTTGACGCCTTATGTCAGTGGGAGTGAGTAAAATAAATTTTTCATGAAAACTAAAAAATTTTACTTTTGTTTACATTAGTGTTATTTTTAAAGTTTAAGAGCTAAAACCAAGTATATTACCCCTACGCTTAATACACTTCGTTTAACACCCAACGATATGGATCCAACACGATTTTATAATTAAAGCTTATCTTAAAAACCTCTCTTTCTAAAATATCAAGTAAATTTTTAATCGAGGACCCAACGAGATGAGGAAGACGTTCACCGGATGGTAAGTGATGCGCTTGCCCATAAAAACTTAACGCTGGTTAAAATAGTATACACAGCACCACATTGCGCTCCTCACGTTAAGACTAATGGGGTTATGAAAGGTCCCACACTACAACTCAACACGGGAGCCAAGCAAACCTCACCTGCTGGTGCATCCTGCTTATTTACAAATGGTACTCTGGCTCCCCGTCAAACCCCATTGGGTCAGCGTGGCCCAATTTTCCCTTATTGGAGAGGCTCATATCCAGTAGTGGACGTCTGATGATGAATTCCTTTATGCATTCATTATTTTGTGAAGAATCTGTGCAACATTTGTTATCAAATACAAATGTTGAACAGTTTTTCGGTCCGCGTGTCCCGGTGTATATCCGCGTGTTATTCATGATCATAATGGGATGAATATACGGGACGCTGTCGGTCAGGGGGCAGGCGACGTAACAATAAGATATAATGCGTCCATTGTGCGGTTGTCTCGAGACAAAGGTCTGATCCGTCTTGCCGCGGAACGGGCCTCCATTCAATACCCCAGCCGGAATTAACGGTCCGAGGCGTCACTTTCTTTATACGTGAAATATTCATGCAAGTATAACCAATAGTTAATCGGTTACTTCAAATTAGTAACACTGGAATATATGATAAGAGAATACAGAGAAACAAAGGAAGGCGAGTGAAGGATTGAAGAATGAGAGGAGATAAAGGATCGGTAGAGGATAGAAGAAATGTACAAAATAAAAATGAAAATACGCTTTGGCCCACGCGGGCCAAGAAGAAAACTGGTGGAAAAAAAACCAGTAACACTGCTAAAACTCTTGATCTTCTCGAACACTACCTCAACTCTTTTCTAAAAAAAAGCGACAAATTCCACAGGACTTCCACCTGATTATTAATAGTGGTTTACTGGTGGTAGGTGTTTCGGCCTACAAAGCGTATGACCATAGGTTACAAAGGAGGTTTTATATAACGACGCCGTTTTAGTATTAGAACATTTTTTAAAACAAAATAAAAACAATTGAAATCTGTAACATTGAGAAAATACGCAAATAAACTATGTAAAAAGAAAACTTTTGGGTTTTATTAAAAATTATAATAAAGGCACGTTATGTACGCCAATACAGTAGGTCTCTGTGTTAATTTACATAATAATTAAAATTACTAGACGGGCAAATAAATTTCCTCAAACATAGACAGAAATCTTGTTATATTGAGCAAACATCGCTATAAGTAATCTATTTAACACACTAAAATTATTATTTTCAACAATATTAAAAAAAACTTAAATACCTTGTATAAGTAGTTTGTAAGTATAAAAATAAAATTTTCTTTAATAATGCAAACAGTAAGTGCATATAAACAGAATCTGTACAATGTCACTTAATTATCTAGTCAGACAACGTTTTTTATTTAAAACTTAATAGTTCTATGTAAACGAATTATGTATGAAAGCATTTTCTTTCTTATTATAAATTATAAGTCAAGTTATTAATACATAGGTGTCTGTAGCCGTCTAGGTCACCACCGCAGCTCCTGTTGCAGCCGATAAACAGAACTGTGTAAACATTACAGTCTTCCGGTTTAAAAGACCTTGAAAACTAATGAAATTACTTAAGTAACGAGTCTTATTATCTAAAGTCCCAAGTCAACGAGCGCAATTTGTTGCTGTGTATACCATCTTAACCAGCACCACGTTATAAGCAAGTGTATCACTTACCGTAAGGTGGACACCTTGCTTGCTGTATCGCCTCGTCGTATTTAAAAAGAGATTAACTATTTAGAGAATACATATATAAATCTTTACATTTACTCAGCAACACCTTATCGTCGTCACATTAAGTCGTAGGCGCTTTTTAGAACTCAACACTGTAATATTGTGAATATACAAGAACTAGAACGTTCTACTATGTATTTAGATTGAAAAGAACTGTCACTGAGGTAGTTAATAAATTACCTGCTTTTATGATCATATTTGTCTCTTTATTACGTTTTTAATTATATTTATAGAAAAACACAAAATTCAACGAATAATTTTTAATTAAAGCATATTAAAAAAAGCATTATAAAACATCTGTAGACATTTATAGCGACCTCCCCGCCTGACTACAAAGATCGATTATGCAGCTTAATTTTACTCTTACGTTGTTCCACCGATAAATTCAGCGACCCTGACACTTTGAGTTATTTAGTACTGCACTGGTATTTCCTTGTTCATACGACATAAACACTTAATAGTTGAGGACCAATGTACTGCGAGTTTAGGAGATCATTACATTCAACACGAGATTATATTAGAACATATAATGTATACTGGAAATCCCGCGGACAAAACTTGTTCATCAAAAACTCGACAATTACGAACGTTGAACTTATATTAACAAAAAGTTTTATTACAATTAAAAACAGACTTTAAATGTTGTTATAAAGTATTTTTGGAATGTTTATGCAAACCAAAATTCAGTAAAAATAGCTTTTTCATGCCATTAATAGACTTAAGTCCATCTGTTACTTTATAGCTGAAACATTATCCAATAATAATATAATATCTTTGAAAATTAATACATCAAAAAAACTGTTGTATGTTAACTTTTAAGCATTTTACCATTATCGATTATAAAATCAGAGCCTGTAATACCTTTCGCTTTATCACTGGCCAAGTATAAGACAATGTCGGCGATTTCTTCGGGCTCACTCACTCTGTTGAGCGGTGTCGATGCTGCGATTATGTCCCACGAATATTTTTCCCCTAATGAATTTATTGGAATGTCTGTTTTAACAGGACCCGAACTCACTGTGTTCACACGGACACCGTATGGTGCCAGTTGTGTAGCAACGCACCGAGTGAATTGGTTGAGGCCGGCTTTAAAAGTGCAATACGGTATCCCACCGTGGACGCCAACGTCGACACTCGCTCCAATGCTTGATACGTTGATAATATTCCCTTTCGATTTTATTAAGAAAGGGATCGCCAAATGCGTTACGTAGACGACAGCTCGCAAGTTCACTTTCATAATTCGATCGTATTTCTCCATAAACTCTTCGCTCAGCACATCTACATCACCTCCTTTTATGGGGGGATCTACATCACCACGTATCCCAGCGTTGTTGACCAATATATCCAATTTACCAAAGTGATTAAATATTTTACCGATCAGAATTTTCGCTTCGTCGTCGTCCGAAATGTCTAATCCCACTACCAGAGCTTTCTTCCCGTATTTATCACATTGTTCACTGACGTACTTCAATTTTTCTGCGTTTCTTCCCGCTAACACAACGTATGCTCCTTCCATGGCGAATTTTATAGCTGTAGATGCTCCTATATCGGAGCTAGAACCGGTTACGATCACAACTTTACCCTCGAAGCTCATGTTTGTTACTAAAGGCGTGTGATTGTGATACGAGTTAACTTAGCCAAATATAAAAAAAATCTTTATAAATAGAAATATTTCTGATAAGGCTCCACGTTATTGGAAAACGCGTTTGCGTCATAAGGATGTTATATGATTTATTTGCTCAAAGTTTTTATATCTGTTATTACAATAAATTCTATATTATGAAAGAACTATTTACTATTGGTATTTCCTTGTTGTATTAGTTGTATAATGGTTTTTCTGAAGACGTTTCTCGATCGTTCACGATCCTTGTTTTCCTGTTTGTCAGGTTCCTTACCTTAACTGAGACTTATTTCTAGTAAAAATGGTGCTTTAGCTTATGAAAGTACTAAACTGACAGGGCACAAGAAAATAATCTAATGTTTCATAATGAAGAATGCAATGTATTGCTTTATAAACAAACATCCTAGGAGGCTTGTTTATTTGCTAACCAAGACCTAGCTTATTACTCATAACCTTCCCATGAACTGGTTCCTGCCTTGTGGTGGCGAAGAGGCTCTAGTAACCGTGGTCTCGACAGCCACGGTGAAGCGAAAAGGAACCTACCGGCTGGTCCAAAGTGTAGAGCCGGCCACGATGGTCACTCCAGGCTTGGGTTTGAGAGCTGCAGCTCTCGCATCGACATCACCTGCCTTTGCCCCCTTGAAGGCAGGTAAAAGAAGGTATTTCTTCCACGTAAACCAAAAAAAATCACTCATAATCTGATACTAAGTACATTTATCTTTAAAGAAGTGATAACTATGGATTTGTATTATTTACCTAATAAATTACTTCAAATAACCATTTAAACGCTAATGACAGAAGGAAATAACGAGATAAGTTATCGTAGAGATTTTTATTTTGATAATTAATATTTAACAATGAGGTAGCTAATGAACATAGTCTATTTTAACAATGTAACAACTCATTACATTTCTATTAATAATAACTTTGTACTAAATAAATTAGTCTTCCTGGTTTGAGGCAATCATGGTGATTTCCAAAAAAGTAAATAACTGAACGATTTTTATACTTGTTTAAGCATTATGATGTCAACAAGGCACCATTATCAATAGTATAATTGGAACCGGTGATACTCTTCGCTTTGTTGCTGGCTAAGAACAATATAACTTCAGCGATTTCTTCGGGCTCACTCACTTTTTTCAGCAATGTTCCTTCTCCAATCATTTCCCAAGTATAATGTCCCATTGATGAGTTCTCGAGAATATCAGTCCTCACCGGACCAGGAGTCACGATGTTGACACGTACCCCAAGCGGTGCTAATTTAACAGCAACACAGCGAGAGAAATGATTGAGACCTGCTTTTGCTGTACAATAAGGCATAGCATTCACTACTTTTGCTTTTGCAAATACGCTTGATATATTCACAATGTTTCCCTTAGACTCTACTAAGTACGGTGTTGCCAGATGCGTAAGATATACTACGGCACGTAAATTAAGGTTAACTATGCGATCGTAGCTTTCAATGAAGTCCTCATCTAAAATATCAGTTTCACTAGATACACCCGCGTTATTGACCAGTACATCCAATTTACCAAACGTTTCGAGGGTTTTATTGATTAAGATTTTAGCTTCGCCATCCTTTGTTATGTCCACTTTGACAACTAATGGTTTTTTTCCCACATTTTTACATTGATCACTGACCTTTCTAAGTTTTTCTTCATTTCTTCCCACTAAGACTACCTTTGCACCTTCTTTAGCAAAAGCGATGGCAGCAGCAGCTCCTATACCTGAACTGGAGCCTGTCACGACCACGACTTTGCTTTCGAAACTCATTTTGGAGACTTGTTTAAATATATACCTCGTAGTACAATATATATAGTACTGTTAAATATGTTATCGTATATGATATAAGATTATGTTGTAACACGATAGATACGCATGCCGGAACCTATCGCAAAAATGTTGGAAAATAAGACGTATGATAAAATAAAAAAAACTTATCATATTGATAAGGAAATCTGTCTAATTCTGCCCAAAATTTACTATTACCTGTAATGAATGAATAGTTACTATTGGAATTAACGTAAAATGATACTTTACACAAAATCATTCATAGTTTATTTATTACGTAAACCAATAATACATAATGTAACGAAATACATGTTTCAAACAAATATATTTTTGAATATGACTAAAAGCCAGTTATTGTTTCACTAAACTATTTAAAAATTTACATTTAGTTCATACATCTGTTCTGTACAGTACATTATTACAATATTCAACTGCATGTTCAGTTGAATATTTTAATGTATTGTACTAATTAATATTAAAGCGATTATGAGTCCAACACCGTAACACGATAAATAAATCATACAAATCAAGGAAAATGGTTCGAACAAACTATTTAATAAAAACTGTTATAATACGACAAAAAAGTCGCTTTTATATGCTTACCTAGTTAGAAGGTAACCATTATCGGACAAATAATTAGAACCAGTGATACCTACTGCTTTATCGCTGGCCAAAAACAAGACCAAATCCGCTATTTCAATCGGTTTGGACGATCTGTTAAGTGGAGTTCCAGGTACAAAATCATTCTGAAAATTAGATGATGGAGTGTTTTGATGTATATCAGTATCCACAGGTCCGGGACTAATCGCATTCACACGAACACCGTGCGGCGCAAGTTCTACAGCTGAAACACGGTTAAAGTGGTCCAGGCCTGCCTTTGTTACAGCATAGATTCCATACAGTTTATATGGCACACAAGTAGCAGATACACTGGATATGTTGACTATATTACCCTTCGACTTCACCAAGTACGGTGCCGCCAAGCTGGTAAGGTGAACAACTGCTCGAAGATTCGTTGCCATTAACTCGTCATAAGATTCCATAACTTTTTCATCAAATATACTTGTTAATCTTAAAATTCCTGCATTATTTACTAACACATCAAGTTTTCCGAATTTCTCTATAGTCTTTTCCAATGCAGTTTTCGCTTCTTCGGGTTTAGAGACATCAGCTTTGATCACCAAAGGTGTCTTGCCGTAAGACATACATTCTGCAGCGATTTTTTCCATTTTTGTTTCATTTCTTCCAAGTATGACGACATCAGCACCCTGTTTAGCAAACTCGACAGCAGTAGCTGCTCCAATGCCAGAGCTTGCTCCAGTAATTAATACCACTTTATCAACAAAACTCATGTTTCTACGTCCACCTCGTACAGAATATAAAACAATAATAAGTAAAGTGATTGTCTTAAGTCTTAACGCACACAGTGATTTACGACATATATGAGCTCGTTATCTCGCAAAGATAACAGATTACATAATACTAAGAGATACTAAAAATTTACAACCATGGTACTTACCAAAGTTGTAAATTCATTAATTTTATTAAAATAAAAGAGTGCCATATATGTATTTTAATGTCTTCCGTTGGTAATAAAGTACATTTAATCAATAAGATTTTAATTTTTAATAGTGTACACGGTTGAATTACAATGACTTATAGAAACAAATAGTTATACACTTTGACATTACAAAGTGTATGACCGGACCGGATTTCCAAAAACTACTTCATATAAAAATTCGTACAAAAATTTTAGCTGTAATATATCCAGCAAAAACTGATGAAACGAAAATTAGAAATATCGTTCATACTTGTCAGATTTAATAAGGTGTGAAACTAAAGCTAAAATGGTTGGAAATGGAAAGGCTCCGCACGAGATCACAGTAACAAAAAATAAAGCCGAAGACCAGGCACCGATGTGATGTCTATCAAATTGTGTTTCACGGATGATTTTATTATAAAATATTTAAAATAATCATTAAGTTAGTAACGTATATACTCGTAGGCGATTAAATATTTCAAGTTCTCCATTCAACATAAAAATCTAAGTTTAAAGGTTAAAGCGATAACCTTTGTTAATACAGCAGTTTGAAAATATTAAACTACTGCCAAATAAGCTATAACTACTCACATTCCCCAGAATAAAATACAAGCAACAATAAATATATGTTTATCTAAATTTTCCACACAAATAAACTGGTTAACGGCAATAAAACAACCTTACGGCATTTAAGTACAAAAAAAATTGAAATGGAATTATTTAATTGCACAAGAGGTATCCATTGTCTGAGACGTAGTTGGATCCGGTGATGGCTTTAGCTTTATCGCCCGACAAGAATAAAATTAGATGCGCAATTTCTTCAGGTTCAGAAATAGTGCCAAGCGGGGTCTCTATGTTACTATTATCAATAGGATGAACCGGACCCCCGTTCTCATATATATCGGTGTAAACTGGGCCAGGACTGATCGCGTTCACTCTTACACCGTGCGGGGCTAGTTCCAGCGCCGCTCCTCGAGTAAAGTGATCCAGAGCAGCTTTCGTGACGCTGTACGGAACTAACAGTGGCTGTACAACTGAAGAACCGTCGACGCTGGAAATGTTAACAATGCTTCCTTTTGTTTTAACCAAATGAGGAGCTGCTAAAGTGGACAGCTGAATCGCAGCTCGGAGATTAATCGCCATTAGTTCATCGTACGCTCTCAAAGCTTGTCCATCTAACAGGCATCCATATCTTAGAACACCTGCGTTGTTTACAAGGATATCCAATTTTCCATATTTCTCTATCGTTCGATCCATAGCTTCTTTAGCCTCTTCATCCTTTGACAGATCTGCTTTGATCACTAACGGCTTTTTTCCGTAAGCCTCGCAATCAGCGGCCACTTTAGTCATTTTAGCCTCATTCCTGGCAACTATTACGACATTGGCGCCTTCCTTTGCGAATTCTTTAGCGGCAGCGGCACCAATTCCAGAACTGGAACCGCTTATGAAGACTACTTTGTCGTTAAAACTCATTACAAATGATAACACACCCGCACAGTGTCGATTGTAAACATGTAATGTCACGTATTTATATCTGGACATACATGTAGCACACTTTATTACAGCAAGATAATGCACAATCTGTTCTCTTAACATATTAAAATTAAATTTAAGTGTTTTTTTTTACTAGGCCGAGAACTTTGAAACTCTGCAACTAATTTTCATAAATTTTAATATCATAAAGAAGGTTATGTATTGAATACTTATTAACTTTTTTCTTTATTATAACTGAACTATTTTTTTTACAGAGTGCAATTTGAGAGTTAATGTTCTTTTTCAACAGAAAGACCGTACCTCGAAACCTTTCAATTTCTTTTTTTATTCTACTTGTCGACGAGACAAGCAAAGCGTTCACCTGATGGTAAGTGATACGTTTGCCTATAACAACGCAGCACTGGTTAAGATTGTATACACAGCACCACATTGTACTCTTCCCCTTAAGATGTTAGTGGTTAAGTGTCGTTACCCCAGTAATTTCTCCAGTATTACCCCAGTAAGCTACAGAGCACTAACACCAGTAGTATGAATATATAGAAATATTGTTAATGAATATTTACGTTATACTTTTCTGAACACAGTTTTGAAAATATTAATTAAAATATAGTACAAAGGATTTAAATTTTTTTTTTACCATAACAAGCACGAGCACGAGGCTATATATAACACAATTTATATAGCTTACTGCTATCACTTTGACTTTAATGACCGACTGGTTTAGTAAAGACGTAGCAAAGATTATGTGCATTTATTTATTATATGTATATTTTTGTAAACATTAATAAAATAATTACAAATCAAGTAACCATGTTTAATGACATCAACTATAAGGGTCAAAGAAGACAGGAACATTCCTCCAATCACATATATGGATACTCTTCTAGTACTTTCAAGAAAACTGACACTCTCATCTCCTGCCTCATTTCCTTTTAACACTGTATGCAATCAAAAATTTTCTCTACTGGGCCGGTTTGAAATATTACTGGGGCAATAAACCTTAACATTTTTATTATGTAATTAGGAGTTTATTCTTCTACATGCATCATTTCTTCTCAGAGTGCCTCTCTAATATTGGATGTTGGCCATCAGATTTGGTATTTTTTGCCCATCTTGGCTCACATGTATTATTTAAGAACGCCTGTGGTTTAAATATATGTTCTTTGTACAATAAATTAACCCATATGTATTACTGTTTCATAAATATTTAATATATACATATAATTACAATATCTACTAAGAAAAACTACAGCCTAGTAAACTTAGTCATTGCCAAAAAAATTCATTAAGTTGAATATACATAACTATGCGAGTCTTGTTTTAAATAACATCATCTAGTGGGGAACTCAATGGTTGTAAACAAATTTAACATATTGTTCGATAATTAAAACAGTTGTATAATAATTGTAATCTTTTTCTAATAATAGGTATGTTTTTGAAAATATAGTATTTTACTTAAACTAATACGTATTATGATAAAAGTAGGAAATATTAACATGATTGCTAAAAGCGAGCGGTGGGGGCATTATCAAGCCGCGCGACAATTAACGTATAAATTCAAAATGGTTGAATTTACAACGGCGCCGGGTTTACGAGGCGATACAATTCAGGAAGTTGCAGGCTCCAGGCACGAGATAGTACTTACTTTATTGGCCCTAGCACGACCTGCCCACAGAGCAACGGAGCCAGGCAACCGTATATATAGTTTTTAGGTTACTTAAAATTTCGTAAAATGAACTCAGCGGAAGCTATAAAAATGTTATCAACTTTTGTTATTGGCAGTTAAATTAAATTCTTCAATATGAAATAAACAATAAAAAAATAAGAACTCAATATGCTGATGATGAAGATGAAATAAATTTTAAATGCTTTATACACAAACAATTAAAATGTTTTCGTTTAGAAAATTAGGTTCAGAAGCGTTTACCATTACCTTTTTATAAATTTATCTAAAAGGTTAAAAAAATTGTTACAACATAAATTCATAACCCAAATATCATTTTGTTATTAATATGAAAATGTGAATTTAAATAGTCCAACCAAAAATAATTCAAATAGTTCATCTGGCACATCTACTCTTTGTAACTCTAGATTTAGCCTTGCACTTTTAGAGTACAAATTAGTTAGAAGATTTTTAATTTTGCTTTCAGCCAAAACAAATTAAATGTATAAAAATTATAATTAAATACCTTTTAAAAATAAATAAGACAAAGCAATAGCATTACAGCGTATAATCTCAATTAACAAACTGTTTTTAAACATCTATGAGGAATCTATCTTCCTAGTAACAAGCGATTCACCCAATAATGAGGCGCTGATTTTGATATTTTCACAACCAAATTTGACTCGATGTCATATATTTATTAAGATAGACATTTTTTAATATAATTCTGGCTAAGAAGAAAAGTATTATACTGAACATACTATTTCCTACATGACAAAGGAGAACCATCTCATATACATAAATTAAAAGGAGAGTGTTAGTACCAAATGGGAACTAATTGCATATTAAAAATTTGTGGCAACACTGGTCGCCATATTTAGAGGCTGTCAAAAGAAAGAATTGACACTCACTCACTAGCGTCGTGCACTACAGCTGTGTAAAGTTCTTTGTGACTTGTAGATTTGTATAACACTAAAAGAATTAAGTATATGTTAATTTACATCAAAAGTGTTATATTATTATATCTGTAGATTCTTATCCCGCAACTGAATACACATATATAGGGGATATCAAACCCCCATATAATATATCTTTATAAAATCTTTGTACTTAATATGAAAGCCATTTCTATACATCTTTTGGGTAATATAGCTATTGTAAGGGGTGAGTAAGCAAATTAAGTTGCATTAAAAAACATTAAGTGAATTCTGCGTAGTTTTTTGTTATGCTAAAATAACAACGATCATTGGCTAGCATTCACTAGATATAGGTTTCAAAATATCAGCTATGATAGTTTTGTCATGTTCCTACACTGAAAACAGTGTATATTTCAACACGTAGAGTATAAAACAGAAAACTGTTTTATACTCTACGTGTTGAAATATACAATTAATAAATAAAAAACCTTTGAACAATGTAAACCGAAGCTAAACACGACAAGATGAAACGTGGATACGGCGCTCGGGAGATACTGCTCGGGGGTCATCGCAAACAAATGAGGGGAGTAAATCCGCTCACCCACCTAGCCCACACCCCCTAACAGGTAGCATCCTCAACCCTTTCTTGGCTAACATATGTAAGGTACAAGAAGGTGGTTAAGACACTTCAAGTGTTTCGGACGTTCCGGAGATTTATAAGCGGAGTGTATTGGTTGTGTTTGGTGAGGGTAGACGGTAGTTTTAGGAAGCTGAATGGATTTATGCACGCAACTACTTATTGTCCAGATGTTTACTTTAGTTATACAAGTCTTTGATAAGGATCAAACTAGTATATGTTAAGTAAATTTTTTTATGACAAAAATAATTCATTCAAAACGAAACATTCGTAGCTATTTATCCATCACGTCAGAATACGGTTTGGCGAATCAACAATACTTAATGTCATGTATGTTATGTAAGATATTTAAATTTACTTAAAATTGAAAAAAACATTGTCATAGTTTCTTTTAACACTTTTTTAAAAATATTAACATAATCTAAAGCTTAGTTTACAGTCTTAAATTTCCAATCCAGTAATATTGAGTTTTTGTAATTAAAATCATCGGTTAATACGTAGTGCTAGAAGTTACGGGAGGTTCATATAACTAATGTTAAGGTTACAGTAATATTAAGCTTATAATACATTATTTACAGAATTATATAACTTAAACAATAACCGACGGGCATCCACTTTTGCTGCCATGCACGACGCGTACGTAATACGAGGTAAACAATTTGCACAATATCGTCATATGTCCGCGTGTCAGACCTCCTCCCGAGGATCCACCCCAATTACCGTTAGAATTGTTCCAACGCGCCCGATCTATTACTTTCCTGCTCAGGGAATTTGGGATGGTAAAAAATAGTTATTCCCCGCCTTGCTCGTGGTGACGGCTTTCTAATTATGATGATTGATTCCTCCTTTGTACTATCTGTCTTGGAGCTGTAAAGAATTTTAGCGACACAAAAAGAGGGACTTGGAGCTGGTGATGATCATTACTAATAGCATTGTCAATTGCTCAGTACTATCGCATTTTATAGACATGAATCAATTTAATTTATTATTATCACAAAAAAAAATTAAAGGAATTACAACATATCCTATTCAAGACACTGTAATCGTTCTTTATGATATTATACGTAATATAGTTAAATCCTTTCGAAATGGATCAATAACCGTCCGTCAAAATTTCCTTGAAGGCTCTAAAAAGCAGGGCCAGAGCTCGATAAATACGTTAGACTATGATCATAACGTATAAACTTCGCCAAACTATTTGCGAAGAGATGGTGACCAACAATCATTCGATTCCGCCCTCTATAGTACAATACTTAAGTACTTCGATATACAAAGTCATGTATATATAACCCAAGAAAATTAATGAAAAAGCATATAGAAAAAGAATAATACTTATTAGTAAATAACCTAAAGGTCAATCCAAAAAACTTAAATACATAGTTTGTTCCTTTTACACCTGCTAAAACCTCATTATTCCATACCAATTATAATTTATTAATTCACATCTCTCATCATCTCTAATAAAGCATAGCTGGCTGTTTTGCACATATGATGATTATAACTTATTAATATAACAATCTTTTTCGGGCATGATTTTACTTGTTTGTAATAAATAAGTTATATATTACCTACAGAAACTGAAATGCGATTGCTGATTATATTACATAACTATCTTTGAAAAAGAAAACACCGAAACCATTCATAAATAAGCTGCCTTGGCAGACAACAATACGCGCGACCGCTAATACTCGAAGAGAATACAGATCTATAAGCACAAATAAATATTGTTCCGTTGTATCATAAATAAGGCTGGAGACAGACAGAGGGACACGCGTCACCTTTTGATACATTTCCGCTGTCGTTATTAATGACAAGTCATCGGTGCCGTCCCGACGGGTTGCTGGGCCCGGGGTTGCCACAGAAGGAAAAATAAATAATATACATTTGTTTTAATTCCATCAATGAGACCAGCAAGACGTTCATCCGATGATGCAACATAACAATGCAATGTTAGTGATCATATACGTTTTAACAATATTGTGCTTGTCGCATGAGACGTGAGAAGTTAAACCTCGTTTCCCCAGTAATTTTATCAGCTACAACGCATTTCAAACCAAAACAGTAACGGTTGCACATTACTGTTTGGCAGCGTAAATGGAGATTCCCTTTAAAACTCAAAACTTTGTCTGAAGAAACGCCTCGCAGCTTAATGTTTACTTTTTAGATTACCTACTTCAACAATTTTTTATTCTGTCTGTTTACCTTGAAAAAACTTCAATGAATGAAAAAAAATGAATTGGAAATAACAATTTAGTATTTGGTATGAGCGAGTGAACCATGAGAATTTCTAGTGGGAGCCCTGGCGCTCTCGCCGCGACCTGCCCGGCATAATAACAGGACGGGCCGCGGGGCGGCGTATCGCCACCCTCTAATATCATGTGAGTCGCGTTGCTAAATTTATCAATAGCATTATTTCGCGAAAACTGAGCACTCGACTCTCTTTATATTTTATTCAGGCTACGATGTTTTGACATCGATCTCACCGTCTCTTGTTGTTCGTGTCTCTTTTTATGTGTTTCATGAGAGAAATACGCGTGAGAGAAGTCAAAACATCGCAAGTTTGGACAGTTCGTTATGTTGAAGCATTTGTTTCTCCTAATACGATGACTTAGTGTGGTGAAAATTATGTAACATAAAAAGATTTTATTACGTAAGGAAAATAGATAACAGTAGCTATGAAAAGATATGGTTACAACACAGTATCACAATACCATATAATTCAAACCTAATATGCATAGTGATGAATTAATAATTTAAAATCAGTCCACACACCATACTAATAATTAACTAACGACCTTAAGAACAAAAGCAGATTTAAATTATAAACCACACTCGCGATTCTCGAAAAGCGAAATTTATTGCTGCCTATATTTTGCTTTATTTATAAGAAAGCAAGGCCCGTACCTTGGGAGATGAAATTACGTGATACCATTTTGTGCAGAGTGATATACAACCCGCTAGAGCGGACAATCTACCAATCCGTTTCCACCTATGCGGGGGTGGTGCTATATTTTCATTCGGGTGTACTTAGTCAATTGCTCGCGAGGAATATCAATGATAAATTAGTTGCCAAAGAGAAATATTATGTTACTGCTAAATAAATTGTCTAGGCTTTTGTATATTGTCAGGCATTTTTATAAAAGGTTTGTTAACACAGTAAAGCAAAATAACATTTGAATTTAATTACTATAACGATAAAAAATTTAAATATAAATGTTGCATAACAAATGTGCCATAATCGAAATAGTATAAGTAATGAAAATACATCTACTGAGCTATTAATTTTAATAAAAAAATAATTAAATGTGATTACCAAAATCGGAAAACTTTTCTACTTTGTGTCGCAGTAACCAGTTATTACTTTAAAAAATCTTATTAAACGTTTTTTAATTAAACTTTTAGCGGTTTAAATATTAGATGATATTGTAAACGTGTAAAAATTGTAGTAATTCAAACTTATAGAAATGTAGTACCATTTTTTTAATCATGTAGTGAAGTTGATGTTTTGAATAGCATTATTAATATGAGATGAATATTTGGTCCACTATAAATATTTGATTACACGAAATAGTTAAAAACTTGACAAAAAAAATTTAACCATGTACATTTTTTCCGATCCTGTAATACTACGTATTAAATAAAAATTTTATTTATTTAAAATTTAGTACCTCTTACGTATCACAATTTCTTAAATTGTTTAAAAAAAAGTAATCTATGTTTATAAACGTTTAAAAACTGCGAAACGGAACGTAAAATACCGCGAATACCGTCATGTCAGAGAATTAAACAACTTTTCAGAATTAAAGCTATCTCGTAAATTTCGGAATAAAGCAAAAGTATAAAAAATAGGCTGCATGATGGATCCTAGACTCTTTGACACGATTTTACCAAACCACAAAATTTTCAAAGATATTAAAAAGAGTCTCCAAGAAAATTCTAGTACAAAACTATACAATTTAATAGAATTGAAAGACGACGTATTGTACGCTTGGAACTCGATCGAAAATTGTTTGTTCTGTTTGAATATCAATCATTTAGAGAAGCATCCTGATGTTACTCCGTACCAGGTAATAATTATATTATACCATCAAAATCTAAAGTATACAAAACACCGTTGAATTAACTTTGACGGCAACTAATTTAGGTTATGTTGGATTGTTTTGAACTAAACATATGTGTTTGTACACTTATCCACATCTCAAATATTTCAAGTAATATGAATAAAAAGTTATATTGATCTTTAAATATTTGCTTCGAGTAGAGTTTTCATAATACACATATATTAATCAATCATAACGAAGTTGCATATTCTGTTAAAGTATCTTTATTGTTTAAATTTGAGGAAAGGGTCTAGCTTGATGATTATCATAGTAGTTTGGGATATCATCATGTGAAACCAATCATGTACTTTAAATATTTTTCTTTGTTCGGACAACAAGTTGTAAACAGTAGAATGACATTTATTTTATCAAGATATCACTTAATTTATTAGTTGCAAGTAGGTGGTTTCATTTAACTTGTTGATCGATTTATTGACATTTTTTTTTATGGTGACTTATTCCTGTTACTATTAGTATTTTCAATTTGCACAAAATATGTAAAATTAATTGTATCCATTTAAATTCATATTCACATGATTTTGAAGTTATTGTAAAATTTCTTAACACTTTCTAAGTTTATAACAGAAATTAACAGCTACAATTTTTTCTCATAATTCATAATTAGTTGGAAATGTTTTAGGAAATATTATTATATATTTTGGACTACCACTTGTCATTAATTTCACATGATGTTAAATAACAATAAGGCTTTACATAGGTGCTTGCTCCTGGTACATGCACTTCATTGACCATTGGCATATAGCAATTCTTGCTAGCTGTATTGTATATTGTAGCAAAAGGTTTACTTTGTTATCCTTAGACAGAGATAACTGTTTACCATTAGATGATCTAAAAGCTTAATGGTCATGTCCGAGATAGAATATCAATATTGATATTATTTATGTATATAAATGTCTTTTGTAGTACTGTTGATATATAAGTTACAATTGATATATATTATAGTCATAACTGCTGTACTACAACACTCAATCACATTGGGACCTAAAATTAACACTAAGACCTGTGTATATGTAGGTAGTTAACAGCTGACACATATAAAGGTTGTTATTAGAGAATATACTTAACCTCTTAAAAGTTTCAATGTAACCTTTTTTGTTTACAAATTATTGTTTTTTATTCAATTTTATGAGATTTTTGTTCAGTATTAGATTTAGATTAGACAGTTTTAAAATTTTGGTTATGCTGTTTATTTTTGAAGATAAGTTGATTTTTTATTTTTTTTTTCAGGTATGTCAATAATGAAATTGTAAGTACAGTAAAAAAACAGTATTGACTAAATAAATAACCCATTTCTTTATAATAAGATTTTAAAATGATTATTGTAGGACCACATTCTCATTTATATTCACTTGTTCCTTTGTAGGCTTAATATTTATTCAATGGAATGATGATATTAATTGGACATTCATCTGATGATAATTGATATGCTTACACATACCAATATAGAGCTACATAAGATGATATAGCTAAACCGCATTGTGCTCGTCCTATTGAGATATAAGATGCAAAATATCATAACTCTCATTTTAAAAATTACCACACAAATCAAATTAGAACACAGCATTGTTTTCACTTTACTTTTTTAATGGATGAAAATGGTTTTGTGGTAGCACCTACCTTTATAACCTTGATCAGCAAAGAAAGACCTACTACATCCATTTTTCGCGTATGTTAAATAATAATTCATATAAGGTAAGTAAAATATCATATAGTCTAAAAATATGTGAGAACTTCTCAGCATATTTTTTTAAGGGAAAGGCTTAATTTCATTTTTGTTAGTTTTTTAAAGTTTTAGATTTTTAATATGATTATTTGTAAAATTCTTTTTTTTAATCAGCATACCTAATGAGACAAATACTGTTTGGTGCTCTGTGTTACTTTACAAATACCCTCAGTAGCATCCCATCATCAGCAACAAAATTCTGCGACTATCAAACTCACACCCATAAATATTTAACAAATTGGATTTGTCCATTAAATTTTATACATCAATTATCACTGAAAAAAATCTGGGTGTGCTGATAGACAGTAATTTATCTTGGGTACCGCAGATACGGGAATTGAATCGAAAATTGTTCGGAGCTCTTGGCTCTTTTCGACGCTTGTGTAAGTTTCTTCCTATTCCTACCAAAGTTGCGCTTG
>DWLS01001713.1:0-20534 GCA_018246255.1 Pachliopta kotzebuea | reverse complement strand
ACACACCCCTCCGGGCCCACCCAGGGCACCGGCGGAACGTCCGTAAAAGGATTCCCCCGCGTTAAAAAAAAAAAAAATAATAGGATAAAAAAGCTCTGAATTATAGTAGCTGGAAAAAACATAAAATAGTATAATTAATATAATATTTATGATTAATTTAACATTATCGTTTGCGTGCAATTATGTAGTATTATTTTAGGTTTTTTTTACAATAAGTTAATATTAGATAATGATTTGGTTGGCCTATAGATCGCAGAGAAGCCTTGCCTGGAATTGTGTGGCAACTAGAAATTAACAGCAATAAAATGAAATTGTTATGTAATAGCCAGGCGGGTACTGAAATCCAAGAAGATATCTAAATTCCCCAAAATTTACCTTCAGAATCGAACCATTACCAAAAAAATAAAGAAACTAAGATTTTCATTGTCGTAAAGCGATATTTTTTAATTTTTAATCATACTTGTTGTAATAATATCATATTCAATTTGCAAGGATTTGTAACAAGAGCGTTAATAAAAGTGTATACTCGATAGAATAACGCCTCAAACATAATAATTGCGGGAATCAATAAAATAAATAAAATGTCACATTAACGTTTTTTTTGGGTTTGGTATTGTATGAGAAAATTACCAATTATTAATGATCAGTAGCGTTGGCGTTCGCGTTCTTCGTGTGCTGGATGCCTTATTTCATAATGAGGGTTTTAATCTTCGCGCTGGAGACAAATCAACTACTGGCTCTGGTAAAGGTAAGGTTACTGTCACAGAAACAATCATAATTATCTTTTAACATTTTTTAATAAAGGATCTTTTTTATCTTAATTTGGCTAACATTTGACCTGAATTTACCCTGGTGTTACGTGACAACGAAAATCTCTCAAAATGTTCGTACTGTGGACGACAAGATAAGAGACTGAGACCATAGGTGTCTCGACGTCTTGGCCATTAATGACCTGCATTCCGCTTTTAATTATTATAAGTATATTTCATAATAAATTGCACCTTTTTCTGTCAAATATTGTAGCTAATAACTATGTATTTTCTGGTTTCAGTGGTGGAGTATTGGTCAACAGTTCGTACTAATTAGTAGCTTCTTCAGCGTGATATTAAACCCGTTACTTTTTAGCTTAATTTCGTCAAAATTCAGGAAATCGCTTGGGGTAACCAAATTTTTATTACATCAAGTTGTTTCTCTTTTAAAATAAACTCGAATTGAAGGGTAAAACAGTATAATGTATATGTTTTTATATCAAAGTCTGTACACATAAATGTGTCAATTAAACAGTAAATAGTTCTTGTTAGGAGACCGTGTTGATAAGTGCTTATATTTTAAATATACCTGCTGTCAACCAGTACTGTGTTCCGATTGAAAATATTAAGAAGACTTTTTTATTTCTCACACTAAGTACCACCTCTTTATTACTAACAACAGAGTAAACTTTTGTTACTTCAAACTATTCTTAAAGTAACGAAATCTATTCAGAATGACGATAATCAAAAAAAGTGAGACTGTTGCTGGATTAATAAATTAATAACTCTTTCCAGAGAATGTGGATGACAAAGATTAGAAGAATTGGTTAAACGCGTCATAAAGTCGATTTCTACTTTCTTCTTATCTGATATCGAATTGGTTACAGTAACACCAGAAGTTATTAACAATTGTAAAAAATAAATAGATCTGAAGACAAATTCTGAAATAAAATCTCCGCATTTAATTTATTTGTAAACCATAGTAAGTAAAATTGTAGGAATTTACTTCGATTATATTCACAAAACAACACATTACCATATAGCTAGTTATTATTGGATGTTCGACGTGTTTAAATCCTCTGTAAATGTCTTAACATTTTCTAGCACATGTTTTCAATACTAGTGTTTAATTTTTAAATGTTTTTAATCCTAGAACTAGAACAGATTTTTTATGTTTAATACACGTACCCGTTTGTATTTGTCTTTTATATATTTTTTCAATTAATTAATACACTCATTCTTCGCTTCACACAATAGATAAGATCTTAGAAAAATCGTGCAAAACGAAACATGATGTCCGTACAAAATAAAATGATATGTTAAATTAACTAGAGATCCATGTAAATCGATTTAAAAAGACAAAGAAACTTCAAAGAGCTCTTGATTATAATCATGTTAAATGTAGTGAGGTTAAGAGAATAAAAAGGAATTGGTTCATTCAATTTATTAATAAAATTTACAAAGACATGAAATGATTTTTATTTATTTTAAATATAATAAACTAAACTACACATGCCAAATTGTTAGAAAGGGAGAACTTAATACTTAGAAGCATTCCGACACCAGCCAAACCCAGGCGATGTTTAGAAATGAAAGCAAATTGAATGACGGATGCTATAGTGTGTTAATATATATTTCAATATATTATATATACTTATTTATTACAAGCAACTTACGAGTACATACTACATATATTTTATGTAGTATATACTATAACATATATATAAATACTTTCCATGTTGTAGTAAATAATTTTTCAATAGTCTTTTATAAGCTGGCTTATTAGGGGCATTCATGACATCGTATGACAGAGCGTTCCAAAGTGGTCGCTTGTACAGAAAACGATATTTTATAAAAGTTGATACTATGCTGTGAATTAAGTATTTTATTACGGTTAAGGGGTTGCGGCTCTTCACTTCTTTGGTTCTAGTTTGAGGTCTTGGTAGAAGAGTTGGTTCTTGAGTAGAAGATATATAAATGATTTTTTCGTTTCGGTATTTCAAAGAAGCAAATTTGTTTAATATAGACTAAAGACTCAACAAGATGTTGGAGTAGTGTCGCAGACGAATAGGGAGCTATTTAAGCTTTTGACGGTGAGTATATATATGGTCATACTTACATTAAGCGAAAATAAATCTTATAGAGGTGTTAACGAGGCGTTCCCAGTTGTTTAGAAGGTTTTACGTTAACTTCGGGTAACACAGGACTACATAATCAATGATAGGAGATAAGGATAAGCATAGTATTACACGGAAGAAAATATTTATGGCGATAAATGGCTCGCCGGGTTGTAGGGACTTTACGGCTGATCTCCTAGGTTTGTACTTCCCATGTCATCATAGTATTTATTTAAAAGCCAAGATTTTTAATAGAATTGAAGAATTGAATAACAGCACTCTTACAAAGAACAGACTCAAAGTCCCCGTAATCAATTTTAGCTATCATCCCTGCATTACATACGACAATTGAATGAAATTGATGGTTTTACTGTTAAGTCACATCTATTCTACCAGACAAAGCGTTAAGGTTATTTTTTAAGAGCACCGTCAAGGTCAAAGAGAGTAGATTGTACTTTGAGCTGCAGATCATTCGCATATAGATAGTAATGGTGGAGCAGGGGAAGATTGAGGTAAAAGCGTTTATAAACACAGAAAATATTATGTGGTGCGCGCCATTGGTGCCTCCGGTGCTGCAGATGCCTATAGGCTACAGTAACTGCTTACCATCAGGCAGGCCGTATGCTTGTTAACCACCTTAGTGCTTTAATAAAAAATGGAAATAAAATTGCGCCTTGGGGTGCGCAAATATCAATATATTCTCATTCAGAGAATTGCTGACAAGATTGCAATAATTGCGGGCGGCCCCGAAGCTATGATGAGATCCAAAACAGGGCCATAGGTGAAAAAGCAGGTAAGCAGGAAAAGGCAGGTAGAAAGGTTATGATAATGTCGTGGTTCACCATATTAAAGGTGGTTCACCATATTAAATTAATAAAAAACATAATAAATTGATAGTTTTACAAAAACAACCTAACAAATTACTAACGAAAATTCTATAAATAATTAGAAATCAAAAATAAATATATATATACATATATAAAATACTGTAAAGTTTTAGCAACAAATATATATTATACGTTTGTTCATTTTATATTCATATTTAGGTTACTGAGTGATATCTTATAATAAATGATAACCTACATCTTAATACTCATTGTTGTTCAATTTATATGGTTCCTTTTCTCATATTTTTTTAAAGATATAGTGGGTAAACAGGCAGACAACCCACTTTTTGCCAATGTTTTATATTACAGTTCCGCTATTGATAAGAAACGAATCAGAAGCTTATTATTCCTTTTTTTTTATAGACAAATAGACATTAAAATACACTAAAAAGAAAGGAGAAAAGTACGGAGGCGAGAAAACCTTCAAGTAAATGTAAAGAAAACATCGTTAAAAACAAAGAGGATTGGTGGATACAAAGACAGATACAATTAAAAATAATAAAAGTCGAAGAGGAAACTAATGGAAAATACCCATAATATAAAACATAATAAAAAAATCATATTTTATTTTATTTATACAATCGATATCTTTTGAAGAAGATTAATCTCAAAAATGCAAATTTTCATTATCCAGGAAATTCAAATTTTTTTTGTGATTACTCTTACAAAATTTTGTCTTAATAAAGGTTTATCATTATTTTTTCTCAGCACATCTACTCCTGGAAGCTGCAGAAACTTTGTTTTAGCTCCGGGGTTTGTCGATTTTATGATATTCAGAAACTGTGTTGGTAATTGTCAAATTCATTGCACCAATAGCACTTGGCAGCGTATAATTTAGTGATACCAGTATCATTCGACGTAATGTTAGAATACTCGATCATGTTTTTTAAATCCAAATAAAAGAATTAAAATAAGACAGGGCAGAGATTAATTGGTGTACAATTGATAGACTAGAATTTAAAGCAAGTATAAAGTTAGTATTACAGTTCGTGCAGGGAAATGAAAAATTCAATTTATTAGTATGAATGAAGCAGTAACAACGTTGGATTAAATTTATATACCTATAATACCTTAATTGTTGAAACAACATAATTTAGTTTTCATTCCAATGTGTACATCTGATTATGAACTTGAAACATAGTGCCATCTAATTTTAAAATCAACATGCACGCAACGTTCGTATTTTTCCAATTTTAATCCACTTTAGCAGAATGTATACTCAATTTAGCAAACACAATTATCACGGACCCATTACTGAGGCGAGCAAATAGACCAACGGTGCGTTTAACATCATAACTGTGTTAGCATCGCAGTGAAAAACACTTCCTATATAAATTGAATACTAAAAAATTCAATAAGATTTTTAAAAAATAATTCGTCAATGACTAATAATACAACAGAGTTTTCTAGTGAATTTGATATCGAGCAATGGTCACAATTTTTACTGAAGATGAAGGGAGAAGAACCAGCATGGTCTATTGCGCTGTTTCTTACGGTTTTAATTATTATATTCTTTGTTAGCCTTGTTGGTAATCTTTCGACTTGCATTGTTATATATTGTGATAAGAATATGCACACCGCAACAAATTACTATCTCTTTGATTTGGCGATTTCTGATTTAATCGTAACATTTGCCATACTGTTGGATTTATACGAACGTTTAAGTGATTCTTATACCTTGGGTCACGTAGCGTGCAAGATACATTTCTTCTTCGTCATTTTATTATGGAACAACAGCATTTTGATTATGACTACGTTAGCTGTAGAGAGATACATAGCAATATGGCATCCCATGTTGCTTAAATCAACCCCCGTTTGGCGACGAGTAACAAAAGTGATTGTTATTATGTGGATCATAGCAATTATTGAGGCCTTGCCGGAAGCATGGACAGTGGAATTGGTAAAGATAAAATCTACTTCTGTATGTTTTACCATACCAACACCGTTTGCCAGGGTCGTGAATGGTGTATTGGCGTTAGTTACATTTGTAATTCCCTTATTAATAATGATATTTGTGTATATTATGATTGCGATGAAAGTAAACTTTGCCGAGAAAACTACTTCTGGAAATCAAATATTCAACCATCGAGATAATAGGCGTAAGGTTAACAAACTTGTTAGTAAGTAATTTTTATTACAGATATTTCTTTTATTTATGCGCATAAAACAATAATTTTTATTATTATATTTATTATCTATCGATTTTAGTTCTTTACAGTACCCATAGTCATGTAAGCACTGATGTGACCAAAGTTGTAATAATCACAGTTTTTCAGCTTTATTATTTTATTTAAATGCAAATTACACATAAAAAGTTTACTGAGACTTAAAGTCTTCTTGTAGTATGCTTGGTATTTGGTTTCATTTTATTGACAGTTAAAGTCTTAACCTGCAGTATTACTCAATCATCTTCTCTATCGAAATTGAGATTTTTTTTTAATTTTAATAGCATTGTTATTGGCTTGGATTCAGTATCCTTTTGCTAGTATTAAATTTGATGTTATCATTACGATTATTTAGAACTTGGTCATAGGTTATCGACTTCCTAGACAGCAGGTTTAAGCTACCTAAAGAAAAACTTGAAGTACATCGTGTTGTATATGATATTAAGGTATTTAATTTATCGTGGCTATGGATACTGTAAAACACACAAAAAGACAATAAAGATTATTTATATCTGTTTTATATCACTACTATTAAAAGTTTTATTTAATTGAAGCATAAATTATGAAATGAATAAGTTACAAAAAAAGGTTTTCTCAATTTAGATAGTGTAATATTATAGTTTTTATTTACCATTTGTGATGCTCAGTAGCGCTGACGTTGTCATTCCTGGTATGCTGGTTGCCGTTCTGCATCTTCCGTGTTTTAATATTTGTGTACAACATGCGTCAGCTCATGCATCTTGCGAAAGTAAGTACAGGGCATTTATTTTTACCTTCTTGAGAAAGTAAAATAATCATAAAGATTATCGAATTGTATTTGTATTACAATTAAAATGCATGAAACTATATAGTTTTACATTTTTTTATTCTGCTTGTCTAATTTCAGTGGTGGAGTATCGGACAAAGAGTAATGTTTTTTCACAATTGGTTCAGCATCGTTCTTAACCCTATACTATTTAGTTTGATGTCAACTAAGTTTAGAAAATCGCTCAAGGATCGTGTGAAGGTAGAAAATTTGTAAATATAAGTATTTCCACGACGATTTAGACTAGGCGGGTTTGAAAAACAGCATTATTAGCTGTGACATCAGCCTTTTTGCGCACATTTAGTTTTTGTTGCTATATTTTTATTTTATGTAAAGTTCACATTATTATTATGATTTACCGACGTGTAGGTGAACTTTATTCTTGATAGATTCAACATTGTTAATAATGCAGTAAATTTGCATCATGTAAATCCGCATGAAATCTAAGCGGTGTTTGGAATTTGCTAATACCTAAACGTAAATACTGAATTTAAGTTTAATCGCGTTTGTGTAACCAAAACATAAATTATGATACTGAACCAGGGACCTCCGTGCTACAAGCTATACCACTAATACAGTTAAATTGGCTCTAAGGAGTTGTTTAAGTAACAATTTAATTTTTTGTACCTTTCCTTTGAAATTAATCTTTGTTTGATAGTAAAAATAAAAACAGTTTTTTTTTAATTCCAGGCACTGTGCACGTGGAAACCTAAAGGTGCGAGCGCGAAATTTCAAAACAACTTTGTGATATAAAACATGTACTTTATCTTGGTTTAAATCTGATAAAACAATTGCTTAAAGATAGATAAGCTACCACCACCAGCAACAAGTGTGCATATTTGTTCGTTTACTTAGAAACGATTGTTACGGAACTTCACAATCGCAGGGTTTGATAACCTTTGTTTATTATTAACAACGAAGTTCAATTGTTATAATTTATTAATGATCTCGGCCGTTGTGTTGGTGTGCTATAAATAAATGCAATGTTTCGCTTGTTCATTGTACAATTAATTTGTGAAAATGGTTTTCTACCAATAATTTTCAAATTAAAGTAATGCTTAAAGAAGTCTAATTTTATTCTATGTAATGCCTATACATTTTATTACCCCGGCAATTTCTGTTTTTTTTTTATAAATAGCATTAACCTTTTACTCTATATATATAACTATTGTTGTGACAAATGCACAAGCCAGGTTCTATTTACAATTAAAGATAATTAATGACATCACAAAGAAAACTAAAAAAGAAAGATGCATATACATTTTTTATTTCTAATAAAAATATTAAACGATGTAAAGTTATTAAAATATATGATGCCATGTTAATGGCGTTGATATGTATTTAAATAAAAATTTGTGAAGTGTGCACCGTTTACCAAATAAAAATGAAAATTATTCAATATTTTTTGTGAATTTGAAAGAAATTAACATGTTAATTGCAAAAAATATAGCAATAATAGAAATTTTTTCTCCACTTAAATATTTTAAAGATTATTTATAAAGCAGAAACGAATTGGTCCGGAATTAATATTCCAGTACTAAGTAATCATTGTATACATGTCCAATTACAAGATTTGCCGCAGTTTGTCCAAGATCGATTTCATAAGATTTCACGATCGTTACAATCCATTGATATCTGCCAAACATAGGACCTCGACAAAATAAATAATTTCCAGTTCTCGTCTCCTTTGGTATGTTAGTCCGTTGCTGTGTACTGGTAATGGTTGCAGAATAGCTGTTTCCTCGAATTTATATTCCTTCATTAGTAGCTTTTTACGACACGACGAAAGTGATGTGATTACGGAGATAATCCTGCGGGACAGGCATGTACGTCCTTCGTAAAATAACATTAATGTTAGTTATTAATATGACTAATAGCAACACTGATAGTAAATATGAAAAAAGAAGGAACACTGCAATAAAAAGGAAATGCGAAATATCTCTTGCTAATATTTGTTATTAATTTCTCGTGGATGAAAGCGAACGTAAATAGGGTTTGAGGTACGAAGAACGATGTCTGCTTTGAAAATTATATCTTCCGGTCTAGTAATCGGCTCCAAACAGAATCTCCTCAGTAGTTTCGTCATCACTATCTTCATCTCCATCATGGCGAACTTTTGTCCTACACAAATAGAAGAACATTGACGTACATTTTTATCGGAATGTGAATATAATTTTGAACAAATACAAAACCATTGTGTATGACCAAATTGTCTTTCAATTAGGCGTAAACAATTTAAATACAGTATACATTTCCGGTAAAATTCTTGAAGGCAAATAAGATATGTTCCTTTGGCTATACATCTTCGCCAAAAAGAAATTCCGGTAAATAATGTCTAAACCTTTTATTTCATTAATGCATATATTCAGTAATACTAATCATTAGTAATCTTATTAATATATTAAAGTTATCTTTGTTTTTTTTTTAGGCGAAGAATCCTATGTCAAAGTATTTGAAATTGAACTTCCGAATTTTAATACATCACTTTGGGAAATGGAAATGAAGCGCTTCTTTCACGATTGATCGATGAATTTGATAATAGCGAAAAGTTAATACACTCCATTTGTTTTCTAATAAAAACCAATATTTTATAACCCTTGGAGAAATATTGAAGCGAAACAAACTAGATTCTAATCTGTAAGTATAAGCCTTCTTTCATTTATTTACTTAATACAAACCTATACAATTTCTTGGCCCTGCGCTGAAAGGAATGTATGCGTAGGGATGTCTTTTAATGGTATTTTGGGGTAAAAATCTCTCTGGTGTGAATTTCTCAGGTTCGGGATAGTGTTTTTCGAGGCGATGAATATCAAATATATGGACATGACATTCTGTGTGCGCAGGAACAACGTATCCACCTGGAAAGAAATTAACGCCTACTAGTTACAAAAAAAATCGGAGTTTGTTATAATTACATTTTAATCACAATTAAAGTACTTAGAGTAAGATCTTCCGTTATGTATCTAGCAACAAATGGAACGCTTGGGTATAAGCGCAAAGACTCTTTAATACAACATTCTAGATACTTCATATCATTAAGGTCTTCAGTTGTTGGATCGCGATGTGAATCTCCAAAAATATTTAACATTTCTTCATTTAAGAGTCTCTGTAAAATAAGATAAGATTAATTATAAACTGAAAGGTTACATTGTTATCTCGTTATTTACAATGATGGATACATTCAAGTTACCTGACACTCCGGCTCGTTAGCTATTCTCATTATCATAAAGCTAAGCGCTACAGAAGAAGTATCGTGGCCCTTTGGAACAAAACGTATAAAGTTAGCTAGCTATAAGTTATTTCTAATTAAAAACTTAGAGTTGCAGAAAATCGCATGGTAATATTACGTACTTCAAACAAAAAGGTATCAACTTCTTCCCTTATACCTTCAGAATCTATTTTACCTTCCCTTTCGTTGTGAATTAAAAGGTCCAACATAGCAAGATGCTCTTTTTTACCATAGACTTCATTTTCATTTGTAAAATTAATGGTTTTTTGCTCGTTTAACATAATTTTCCTTTCATTGATTATCCTTGTTGTAAAATCGTGTAAATGTTTAACTGCTCTTTTTTGCTCCCTAGATGCTTTAACAAACTTAAATATCAAATCTTTATGATGCCAAACATTAGTTATTCTTCGCGCAGTAGCTTCGCCGAACACATGTAACGCTTTAAAATAATTCAAAACTCCATTACCCTTATCTTCATTCATGGAAATGCCCATTGAAGTTTCTGTGGATAGTTATATAAAAATAGTAATTTTACGCAAAATAGAAGTAGTACGAGTTGCTTCCTCTAAACAAACGTAAAGAACGCAAAGTGGAATGATTTAGTTTTACACAGAGAGTAAGGGACAGGATCTGCTTATTTCTAAAACATGTTTATGCACAGTGCTTAAAGTTAACAAAACATTTCGCAAGAGTTCTCAAAGAATCCAGGAATGCCCCGCAAGCTATTGGTATTTCTCAAAAGGTTTTATTACGACACAATTTTCATGTTTCTCCGAAAGATAATCAATCTTCGAAGATAACCAAGAAATTCCAAAAAAGTAAATACTTTTAAGAAATTTTCAATAAAAAATGACTAGTAAAGTAGTAACAACTCTAAAAATTATTTATTTATTACATACCACACATTACATTAAGTGTTGTGTTTGATATTAATTTCATAATATCTACTTGCTCGTTTCCAGCCTCTTCTATTTTTAATAGCAGTCTTTCCGAGTGAACATTGAACGTATGGAGGTACTTCTTTAATATATTAAAATGAAAAGCAGAAGTCAAAAGTTTTCTTCGTTTTTGCCATTTCTCCCCTATTAAAATAAACGTTTTGTTTATAAACAAAAGAAGAACAAATGCATTCTAATTTAATTTGCTTAAGTTATTTACCGTTGCTGGTTAACAGACCTTCGCCAAGCCATGGTTTTAAAAATGTATATGGATTTTCTTTATGATTAAACTTAGTCGATGAAAATAATATCTGGAATGATTAATATTGAAAAGCTAATTTTTTAAATGTTAAAATTCAAGATAATTAATTATGTTATCTTAATGGAATTAAGGCAGGTCATAAAGGAGTTATTTTAAATTTACCTCAACGTCATCAGGATTATATATTCCTACTGCTCTAAATCTGAATCCTTCCAGTTTATGTATATTTCCATAATGTCTTAATGCCGTTCTTATGAGCAGAAATAGCTGTTCTGAAAGTAAAATAAATAGGGCAGTCGTCTTTACGTGTCTGGCAGTTGCTATTTTTATATTTGACCGCTTGGATTGATATCACTGACCTATTTATTCCTACCGTCGGAAAATGGAGTGCAAACTTTATTCCTTACCAGTTTCATAGCAGTTGTAACTATTGAAATTACTAGATTAACAGACTTACTTAATGTTTTAATATAGTCCTGTGTGAATATTTTAATTAAAGTCTAGTATCCAGAAAAATTCTAGTTCCTATCAGATATACTTTTGATAAAATTACTGTATAAAAAAACGACAATCAGTAATACACAAATTAAATTAACTATCCCTAAAATTCGTTTATAATAACAAAGAAATTTTCAATAAAGTCGTAAACGAAATTAGTATTTTTTAATTGTTTCAGATTGCAATACCGATACAAAAATGGACTCCTTTTTATAAAATTATTGAATTATAAATGGCTAATGTATAATCGGTAAACAAATAATAAACAGTCGGGTTACTAAACCGTATTGGGCCTGCGTGTTGATAGAAAGCCCATATCCCTCTACTATTGGGGGAGGCCCATGTACAACAGTGGACATCTTACGGTTGATAATGATGAAACATTAACATTAATGAAGGCAAAGTTAAACGTAAATTTTACAGTAAACGTTTTCATTATAATAAATATCCTTCAATTACATGTTGCAACCTTATGTTAAATGCACATAGAAGTACCTGGATTACAAAACATGTAACACAGTGTGTTTCCTACGATTGGCCATGACTTCTGTCCGGGAATACGCGCAAACAGTCGTCCAGAATGACTGAATCTAGAAATCAAGCAGAATGCCGTGACAACAATTACTGCGAGAAGTATTAAAGCGATCGTCATTGCTCCAGGCACAAGAAACACTGAGAGATAACGGCCTACCAACTGACAGTTATATTTGTTTGCGCTGCGAATAAGACTTCCACTCGATATTTACATGACAGATGTAGTTTGGATATTAAAATAGTATCATTATCTTTGGTTATTCTTATCACCTACCACTGTCTACGCATGCCAAAGATTATTCAAAAGAGAGCCGAAAGCGCGTTGTTACTCAACTTTTCTGTTAATATAAACTTTGAAAAATACAAGCTGCTCCCTTGACAGACGTGCAGATAAAATTGCTGCATATTAAACATTATACCATATAGGAAATAGTAACGATGAACAATGATTTCTTGTCTTTATTTAAAGTAATTATTTATAAATTTTACTTGTAAAGTTCCGTAGCCGGTGTTACGGGACTATAAAATTTTATTGCTTAGTTACCATTTTTTTTGCTTTTCCTTGATAAGCTTTTATTCAAAGTTTTTTGATTCTTTTATTTACACCATTTAATACTTATACTACAACTAATCATGACAGACTAGTCGTGGTCATCAAGTAGTAGTTAAAAAAAAATTGTTAAAAAAGAGATAAATACATGTATATAAAAATGATCTGTATATTGTATAAAACACATTGTTCGATGTTATTGTGTTTAATTTTAGTCATCATTCTTAGAATACCTACTATTAACACTGCATTTAGAAGAATTTCTGTTATCTTAGATTAATTCGACTAAACATGAATGGCCAAAATAGTGGTACTCTGAAAGAAAAGAAAGATTACATGGTTCATGTGGAGATCCTGGAGGAGATGTCAGTAACGAGGATAAAATGGCATGTAATATCAAGAATTAGTACTCATTAGTTCGGATTCTAGCCCCAGAAGAGCATCGACGATGCTCTCTATAAGCTAGTACACCATATGGGGTAAGTTGAAGCTAAAGAGAATAATTACTCTATTGTTTTTGGATAGAGAGAGGGTCTTCGACAGCGTGTGGAGGCCGGCAAACAGAATCAGATTTGGCTGCGGAAATGTGCTCTGTGAATATAAGGCGACTGCTAGATAGCTACCGAGTTACAGAAGTATGACAGGAAGATTTGCCGAGGAGGAATGCATGCACAATACCACGAAAGGTTCGTTCGTTCAAATGGCGGCCCCCTTCTCTAGAATCTAGAGGTTTCTATTAAAACAATTTACTCCATGATTGATATACGAAATACTGGAACGTATATATAACTGAAGGTCGTCTGCATACAGATGGTACGAAGGTGATTTTCAATAATGGAAGTGAATGTATTCATGAATAACAAAATATAATAGGAGAAAGTATTCAGCCTTGCGGCACTTTAGACTCCGTACTTGCCTAGGCAAACATTTCTGACTTACACGACTTGACTGCTAGCAGCCGCAAAGGTATTAAGAAAACCATTTAATACTGACGGTGGTAATTTTAAATAGTTTAGAATAGAGAGAAAGGTATCATAATCGACTGTGTTGAAAGCATTTGAAAATACAATGAGCGTTAGGATAGAAATTTTCTGTTCGTCCATTCCTCTTCTTGTTTCATTCATTATTTTTATTACGGCAATGAAAGTGCTGTGTTGTTGACAAAACCGAAACTGAAATTTACACAGCAAATTGTGCTTTGTTATGAATGTGGATTTTTTTAAGGACACAGACTTTTGAAACTTTAGAAAGAAGGAAAAAACGAATATTGGACAAAAATGAGCAGGTCGAATCGTATTTCTTTTTGATATGTGGTAGACCAGAGTTTCCCAAACTTTTTTGTGTCGTACACCCCTTGCCATGTTTTTCCGTGTTGGGTAGACCCTCCACTTACCTGATATTGATTTCCTGTAAATTTCTAACTGTAATGAAGTTTAGTGTTAAAAACTTAAAGTAAAAACTTATGTTAATTTATACATTTATTAATTGAGTTTAAACTAAAACTACTCAAAATAATATTTTGTGTCTGTTATGTAAAATATACGTTACATTTAATAAACATAAAGCAAACTATAAATAAAATAACATAAGCAATAAGTCAATATTTTTAGTGAGAAGGATGTGTTGAGATCCACTATCATAGAGCCCAAAATTGTTTTTCGCTGACGTAGAACCCTTGCAGGTTGCCATAGACCCCTAGGGGTCGATACAGACCACTTTGGGAATCACTATTGTAAACGAACAAAAAGAAAATTTCTTATGTACTGTATAATTTGTAACCTCTTTTTATTGCACTTGTTTGAAAGCATTTTCAGGTCTACATCGTACATAATTAAAGTATTTTCTTAATGCTTTTTATGGGGTCATTATTCGTCATTTAAAAATAAGTTGTACTGTCTTTATCAGGTGACTTACAGATTTATGATATTAAGTTAAGTTGGCGTAGCTCGCAGTTTGTCGCAAATATAGTCTATGCTCCCATCAAATGTATCATCTATAATGATTCCTGTTCTTATGTTGAGACACAAGTCTTAGACGAGTCATAAATACAAGAATGACTTTACTCGTAGACTGTCTATTCTATCTTATAAAAACTGCGTCGAAATTTGAATGGATGTAAATAAATTTTTAGTTAAATAAATTATTCTTAGTTATGTGCGCATTTAATATAAGGTCCACACAAACCGACTATTTAATTAAAAGGTCCATATCGTATTGCGTACTGAGCTGAAATGATATTTCTGTCAGCTGCTGTTAGACATTAAGCAATTTGAGATTAATAACCGTCTATCGCCGTAAATCATAACTCAGAATAAGAGAAATTCTTAATTGTGGATATTTACTGAAATTTTAGTCTAATAATAATTCAGACTGCCGGACAAGCTTAATATAAAATGAGTTATATCTTGTTCAAGTACAAATTTCTGTCACAGAAAAATTACTTTATGAAAATTGTAATGAAAAGACTCGCTCGATTAACATTGATTTATTTCTCCATCCACCGACATACATACCTAGATTATAATTATTCTACAGATACCTCCATCTATAGTCCATATACAACATATTCCCCTTAAAAAAAATTGAAAAAAAAATTACATAACAAAATATAATATTAATACAATATATATATATATTTTTTTTTTAACTTGATATTTTTTGGTTATGTAATTATTGTTTCTTATTCCCTAATTTCTTAATCCTTTCTTTAGACTTGCGTGCAGCTTCCCTTGTTTTATTTAAATCATCATCATCACATCACCTACATCTATATCCCTTAATTCTTTGCCATTGCTGTTGCTCCCCTAAACTTCTTTTTCGCTGTTTCGAACATGAGATGCCATATTAAGTACGTCCTCCGTTTCGGAAAAATCATTTGTAATCGCTTTTGAGTCTTTACATTGTAATGACTCATTATCATTTATACCAGATTCTCCGGTTTATTTGAGATGTTGCCTATTGCGCCGAAATACTTTGCCATACTTATCCGTTAGAAAATAAGATCGAGGTTCCTTTGCTTTGGCGGCTACAACCATACGCCTTCTACTATCATCATCAGCAACTACCACCTAATACCAGGTTGCAATTCCGTCAGGCTGTGAGAGTGAATGTCATAGTACCGCTTGCTGATTGCACGGTTATAACGTATATTTTTGTAGTCTTGACTATTATTCCGTTCAGGACGCAACTTCTCTTCGAAAATCGGTAAGCACGTGATGAGTCTACATCCCATCAGAAATTGCGATGACGCAGCTTAATTACCTCTTGGTGTCGCTCTTAAATTTAATAATGCTATGTGATAGTCTGTATTAGTAGCTAACGACTTTTTTAATATATTTTTAATTGTACGGACAGATCTTTCCGGCAACCCATTAGATTGAGGATAATTTGGGGAACTAGTTACATGTTTAAAACCCCATGTAGTACTAAATTGTCTAAACTCCCTTGAATCAAATGCAGGTCCATTGTCTGTTACCAACTCGAATAAGTATGCGTACCGCGCAAACTGTTCTTTCATTGCTAATATTACACTGTTGGACCCAATGTTTTGTAATGGTGTCACTTCAATAAAATTAGAAAAGTAGTCGACTAATATTAAGTAATATTTACGACCCATCATGAAGATGTCTGACCCTACTTTTGCCCATGGTAAGTAAGGAACTCCTCGGAAGGCCTCGCGCTGTGCTCCCGCACCAGAACATGACGTCACGCACACGCCACTTATACCGCTCTATGCCCAAATGACCCTCGTGTACGCGACCGATCATTTTCCTACGTAATGCCTTGGGAATGTACATCAGGTTATCTTTTAATATCACACCATCAATGTATTCTAATGTCTCTTTATGCTTTTTTTTTTCTTTCCGCCTTGCATTTTGGCCAGCCATGAAGAAGAATTTTACATTTCTCATCAGCTTAAATTGCTTGTCTTAAGTCTTGCAATCTGTCCTTGCTAAAACTGAATTACAAATCAGGATTGTTTCTCTATCTCATGAGATATATTATCTTGCATTAATTCTGGCAGTGCTGCACGGGTCAGGGTATCCCCAACAAACATGTACTAGCCAGGTTTGTACACAACCTCATAATCGTAACCCTATATACGAAGCATCATTCTTTGTAACCTAGCAGAAACACCATCGAGGTGCTTTTTAAATAGTGCTTCTAATGGATTGTGATCGGATTCCACCGTCACATTAGAACGACCAAAGACCTATTGGAGGAAGCCCTCTAACGCAAAAACAATAGCAAGCATTTCTTTTTCAATATGTGCATATCTGCGTTGAGTATCGGTTAATATGGCAGAGGCAAATTCTACCGGCCGTCCATTCTATAACAACACGGCCCCCAGCGCAAACGGACTCGCGTCCACAGATATCACCACCGGCGCAGAGCTGTCATATAACGCAAGCACCGGTGCATCACATAAAGCGTTTTTTAATTTGAATACTACTTCGTCATGTACACTGTCCCAGGTCCACACAGGATTCTTTTGCAACAGTAATCTGAGTGGAGACTCTATTTCAGAAAAGTTAGAAATAAATTTCAACTTATAATTCATCATACCTAGAAACCGTTCAAGTGATGTCCTGGGTCTTGATTTGCTATCATGTGCATACCACGTGCGCTAAATGAATGTCCTAGATAAGTTGTCTTCTCCACGCAGAACTCACATTTATCTCTATTGAACTTGATACATATCTGCCTTGCCCGTTCTAGCAATTTTTTTTAATCTATGATCATGTTCCTCTCAAGTAGATCCCCATACAATTATATCATCTATAAACGAGTCCACTCCATTTAAATCCTCTAGTAATTGACGGATTTTCGCATGAAAAACTTCCAAGGCCGAATTAATTCCATGAGGTAGTCGCAAAAATTGATACAGCCCAAAAGGAGTATCAAAAGTGCATAAATCTGCACTAGTTTCCTAAAGTACCTAGCACCCTGTAATTTCCTGGCAATCTCCATAATCGTTGGCAGAGAGTGACGCGCGCGACGAACACCTGGTTTAATGGCCTTGGGCCCAGACAAATACGTAGTTCTCCATTCTTTTTTGGAGCAACCACAATAGCATTCACCCAAGATGTCGGACGTGTGACTCTTATTATGACCCCCATATTTACCATAATATTTAAGGTTTTTAACAGCTTGTCTCTGACCCCGATTGGAATTTTACTTACGGGACAAACAGAAGTCATAACGTTAGACTCTAACGCTATTTTATGTTTTCCTGGTAGTTTACCTAATCCTTTAAAGAGATCATTATAATTATCAATGTTTACTGTCAAAGAGCGTACCTTTTATTAAACCGAGTTCCCCCACACGCATTTTTACCTAATATGTTCTGACAGTTATTGTGTGTTATGACAAAAGTAAGCGAATATAATTTATTTTTGTAACAAAACGATACTAAACATGTACCTACTATAGATAACTGATTACCACAGAAAGACTGCGCACTTATGTTGCTACTTACTAAATCACATTTATTATAACCTAAATCAAGAAATTCTTTCATAGACATTACATTTAGATCCGATCCGGTGTCTAATTTAAAGTTTACTCTTGTACCATCTCGGGCTAAATATAATGATTCGTACCACTTACTGTTACTGTCCTTACGCGATGTTTTGTCGGCCGTTGAAAAATAAAGTTGATCGCCGCAGTCAACACAATCACTTAGTTCAAACACTTTTCTCTCTAGTCTGTTAGGACATTTTTTCTTGTAATTCCCTATTTTATTACACCAATGACACTGAGCATGCGATGCCGGACACATCACCACTCTCACAGTAGATCATGCCGCACGCGTTGCACCCGCGCGCTCCCCCGTCTAATGAAACGACTCGCTCGATTAGCACTGATTTATTTCTGAATCCACCGACATACTTAGATTATAATTATTCTACAGATACCTCCACCTTTAGTACAACAGAAAATCACGTTAATAAATTAGTACAAATACAGCCTGCATGTGTAATCAGCTTCAGAAAATGTGTTAAACATACAGTATAATTAGCAATAAAAAATAATTACAATACTTAACAAACATTTTTAATATTTCATGTAACATCTGCACAGTTTATTTCAATAATGGCGACCACCAAACAAGTTCCGGCTTGGAATCTCGCCAACCTGGTAGGATTTAATTGCGTTAAAATATTTAATCCTGAACACAAATTTCATTAAGAGAATTGTTTTCTCTTAACTATTTATCCGTTGCTTAGTTTTTATCAAATATATAATACTTATTCATTTGCAAAATGGAAATTATTTAAAGGTTTATTACCAGTCCATGTATATACGCTCTTGTTTATTTATATTCATATTCTTAAATTCATTTACGTTACTTTGTTTATATAACGTCGAAGTGCTATTTTTTTATGTATTGGCTTACTGTATTTGTTCACTTTCATGGGTAAGTGCCATAATGTTTTAATGTTTATATTCAATTAAAATAAGTATAATTACTGTTAATTACATTTGGCTCTTTAACATTTCATTGTTAATGAGGGCAAAGATAAATGTGGAGAAGATTTCAAAACTTTGATCAAGTTTTGCTCTCCATTAAGACTTTGGCGACTTTGTTATTTAATTTTCACTGGGCCTTTTACTTTTTCTCGATAATGTATTTTGTTAAAAATAACAAATAATATTTTGCTTATGAATTTGCTAAAACCTCTACTTAAGTATTATTGTCATGAACAATATATAGTAACATGACCGAAAGTAGTCATGTGGAACGCTCAATAGTTTGGCTGTCACAATTATTTCGGAGATATTTCAAAAACAAGAACAGTACTCTATAGTATCTGTTATTTTGGTTGGTGAGAGTCTTTTCTTAATACACACAACAGCAAGATATCATTAGATACGACACAATATGTAAACTTTTAACAATAGATAGTAGTTAAAATGTCTATACAGATCGAGCTTTAAAACTTGAAACTCAATATGTTAAACCGGTTCCTCTGAGTGTCTCCCCTCACTGCTTCTTAACGAGCATTTCTTATTATAAGCTGTATCCAAACGTAATCACGGAAAACTTAAGACACTGCCGTTTTATATAGAATTTAATCGATTCTAATCATGGCTCGATTATCTTCATATAATTGTAGTAACGTAACTAATTAATATATTCAGATACTGGAAGAGGGCACACTTTCACGAATTTTTGTTTATCAGCTAATCCCAAAAGTTAGAAATAGGTTTTATGGCTTTTTTAGTATATTTCGCGTAGGACTATAAACAGAAATATATAAATTAAAATCAAAGGTGAGACTTCATAAAATTGACTAATTCTGCGAACAATTACCCATTAGTTTTATAATTTAACTTTGTATGTATCAGACGACAAGAAATGATTATCAACTAAAACGTTATATTTGTTATCAGTACGTATTATGTAAATTTTAAACTATGAATATAAGAAGAATTTTGAATGAACACAAATTACTAATAAAAATTTATTATACGAAACAGCTTAACAAATACAGTGAGAATTTCAAAGAGCATTTAATTCAAAGCAAACTACCGCTCTTCTTCTCTGTCGATATCTCTTGATAGAATGTTCGTAGTGGATTCAAATGTTCGTGGCAAATTTTTCAACACGCCGCCACTCTTCTGTGATGACTGCCTCGCCTTCCTTGTGCGTTTCTGTAATGATGATGAGCCACTTACTTCTTCTTCTTTTCCTAGCTACTATCCCATATAGTGGTGGGGTCAGCTTTCCTTATATGTTTCCTCCACTTCGCTCTGTCTTCGACATCGTCATCAGTCACTTGGCACTCACGCATG
>DWLS01001712.1:0-20535 GCA_018246255.1 Pachliopta kotzebuea | reverse complement strand
GCGGGGCCGAGTGCACATCGCACTCCCGGACCCGCTCCGCGGCCTCCTTCTGCGACATTACCTCTTCGCAGAAGGAGGCCAATTATAGGAGTATCCCAACAACTCGCATGGGCCCGCGTGTTGAGAAACGGCCCAAATTTCTTTATTATTTGTGCAGACCTTTGTCCAGCTGTGGACATATATCAGGAAATGATAATGAAAGAATATATACTCGTAAGACTTAGTCGTGATAGTTCAGTTGTAAGTGCTGCGGGATTGTACGTTATACGAATGGAAAGGTTCGATCCCTGCTTACATAAAGCTTCTTCTTCTTCTAAGTTGTACTTCCTCATGACTGAGGATCGTGATCATCATGTGTAGTTACCCACAAGACGACTATCTTGTCAGTTATAATGGAGTGATGTTGCCATTGCCTTCTCCATTCCACATATTAGTCCGACCACGGATGGTCATGATATAGATATGTAGGTTTCCTCACGGTGTTTTCTTTCACCGTCAAAGCGTGTGATATTAGTTGGTGTTATACTAACTGCACATGAATTGAAGAATTCATTGGTGCAGGTCGGATTCGAATCTGGTACCTTCGGAGTGGAAAGCCGGCGTTCAGAACACTAGGCTATCACGGTTCACATAATCACATAAAGCTTGCTTGACGAAAAGATCGATATATACATAGATAATAGTTTATTTTATATTCACATATTACTTTTGTAATATCTAATTTTTCTATAAAAAAAAAAAACAGTAAAATTAGTAATCGTTTGTAGAGTACAGGATAGAAATGTTATTAATAAAGAATTTGTAATTTTCACTATTACTATCACTATTGTATACTCGGTTACAAGTCTTTCACTACTTAGTATATTAAGTAAAGGTCACCCGTCTATTCCTAGAATTAACCGATTAAGTTTATTGCAGCCTTGGGCTTTTCAACTGAACGTCCATTAAGTTCAAGATAAGCTCGGTGTGCTTCATTAAGATGCTTCACTTTGAGTGCTTCACTTTACTTACGGAGCTCTATTAGATTCATAGGAATAATTGTTAATTCAGACTTGATTACATTAATTTATTATTTAAATAAATTTAATAAGGTTGTATGTTTGGGAGAGTGGGACACTGTGAAAGCAGCTTTATGTCCACTGTTGGTCATAATGAGTGTAAGGAGTCCCACACAACAACTCACATTGTGCCAACGTGGTGGCAGATGGAGCAAATCCAATTATTGAAGAAAGCCTATGTCTAACAAGGGATGTATATGGACTGACGAAGAAACCGGAGATCTATATAGTATTGCCTAATTCCGATTGTTGTGAACTGAAGTTTACTGTCAACCAGTTAAATTATTGTTTGAGATTGAGAATATTCTTACTAGTTTTTATTGTTACTAGTAGTTGCCCGTTGCATTCGCAACTAAAAAATATGATATAATAAATAATAATAAAATTAATAAATTAAAAACGTTGTAACCATAGCTTTATATACATATATATAGTAAACGTCTGCTATTAAGTTGGCATAGCGACATCCTATTCTGCACTGACTAAGAAAGGGAAGATATTAGTAAGAGAAGGATGGTAAGGTAGGTCAAAATTTCTGAAAGAAGCCGCTGTCTTTTTCTTTTTTAATACGTTAGAGTGAAATAAACATAACTTTGTCAATTTTTACTTATATTTAATGAACTTGATATGTTAAAAATAGGGAAATCCGTATCGATGTTTGTTACCGAAATAGAATATGTGGAGTGGGCAAAAGTTTCACGTTAGCTTCTGTTCTATTCGGGTATGCAGACTCAGTAGTAGTCGATAACTATATCTAGATACAGATTTTAATAATTGACTAGTTTCAAAACACGCCCGAGATGCTCTCAAGTGCACAATCGTATTTTTGGGTTTATATCTATTTAACTTGTGCTGTATGCTAGTGAAATTACTGAGGTAACGAGACTTAACATTTTATGTGTTAAGATGACGAGCGTGATATGCTGTGTATCTTAACCAGCACCGCGTTGTTAGACAAGGGTATCATCACTTACCATCGGATGAACGGCTTGTACTACTCGTTTCAAGTTACCAATAGAAATTATTCAAATTTTACTGGTGGTAGGAACTTGCGAAAAATAACTATCTAAATTTTACTGGAGGTAGATCATCTAGCCGGAGACGGTCTAGGTGGTTACCACAACAGCTATTGCAGCCGATAAACAGTACTGTGTAAACATTACTAGGTTCCAGTTTGAAGAGTGTTGTAGCTATTGATTACTAGAGTAACGTGAATCAACATATGCCACATAGTATCAGCAACATGAGCTCAATAAGATACTTTGTTTACTATCTTCACCATCGCCTCGTTTTTACGGTCAATCGTATCACTTACTATCAGGTGAACGTCTGATTCATCGCTTTGATTCATCATAAATAAAAAATTCTGTATATTGATAATTGTAACATTAGTTAATAACTGCCCACTGCTGGTCAAAGATCTATCAATAATATTCACACTGAGTTTTGAGCCTAATGATTGTACCGATTTTCACTAATTAGTTTACTGTATTCTAATACTTTAATATTAACTAGTAAAATTACTAATATTAATTGTAATGAATGGTTTTACTTTTAAACGGGATAAATAACGGCCCTGTGGCGCAATGTATAACGCGTCTGACTACGGATCAGAAGATTCCAGGTTCGAATCCTGGCAGGGTCGGACTTTTAACATTTGCTTTTGTTTCTTCTAATATTGTTTAAAATATTCTCTTACTTATTTCAATACTACTATAAAAGAAACTATTATTTTATAGTCAGGAAAGTCAAAATAAACAGTATACAATTTTAGTAAAACCCACCTTTCATGTTGTAGCGAAGGAAAAATTTTAAAACTTTTTGGAATAAGTAAATTAAAGTTATACAAATTATAAAATTTTAAGTAAACTTATACATTAAAATTGTTTTATAATGTAAACAAAACTGCAAACGCATCTTTAATATAAATCAACCGCCTTTGTATTCGTTGTTCTCGTTTCGTGGATTTATACCCGCAATGTAACCACAGAGTATAAATATCTGGTTTTAGCTTAACAAATAAAATACAGTAGTGCAAAAAACATTATGTAATCTTTTTATCATATATGAATTATAAGGTTTTAAAATTTCAGCCTGAATTATTTGATTTTTGTAAGTGACATATTTTTTTTATTTCATAAAGCAGTGAACGAGACGTTCACGTAATCTTAAGTTATACACTTCTTCATAACAACGTGAGGGTAGTTAAGATTACACTAAATTGCACTTTTTTATTAGTTATTGAGACGAGCATGGTGTTCACCTGATGAAAGTGATACGCTTGCCCATAACAATTAAGCGCTGTTTACGACGTTACGAGATATAAAGTCTCCTTACCCTAGTAATTTCACTAGCTTTCAGCACCATTTGACTGGAACACAGTTATATTTACTCACTGCAATAGGAGCTGCGGTTATACCTACCTAGACGGTCTTCGGCAACAGATACCTATCATCAGTAAATATGTTTTGTATAATAACTTATCTTTACTTAAACTTAAAAGATATACTTTAAAACTGGCTTAAATGATATCTTATTTAATCATGGGGTTATGTAAGAAATTAGACATGAATCTAGTTTGATTTTACTTGACTAGTAAACCAACTAGGAGTAAGCACTCCTGCTGTAGACCTCCTAAATAGATGCTAATTGATGTGAGCAATAAAAGCTTTTCAGTCTTACAGTTCCAAAGGCGTTGTTATCAGTTTACTGGGGTAAAATTACTTACGGCTTAAATTACTGGCGTACGTGTTTGTAAAAGGAAAAAAGGAATTTATTAGAATCCAGTTTAGTTATGAAAGCAGTAGTAGTCACTAACATATCTGCTTCAAAGTGGTAAACTTAACTACAAAGCATGGGATTAATAGACTTATACATACAATATACATTGTAAATATCTTCTTTGCTACAAATATAAACATCTTTTAACAGCCTAACATATTTTAATATGAATAAGAATATATTTCCGGCCAAACCCCTGCTTCGCTTCCGACTTCCGGTACGGTTATGAATGAGCTTCTATTATGAAAAGCTTATACCGTATTATCTAAATTTTCTTTAGCATTAACAGATTATATCTAATCTCATAATTACGCCGGATATTAAGTTAATTCTACCTAAGGGTTTAATGTACAGGTAAAGATCGTAGCTTTATTAAGTAAAGAATTTTTTTATAACCGAGTAAAAGAGGATCACCTAGTAGAAGTTTTCTTTTATCTATAACAATGTGGTGTTAAGTAGGTTCTTTTATTCAGCTTGAAATCGTTTAAATTCTTTAAATCTTATGGTAAGTGATATGCTTGCCCATCGTAACACGGTGCTGGTTAAGATTGTATACGCAGCACCACATTGCGCTCGTCGCATAGCGATATAAAATTTAAAGTCTCGTTACCACAGTAATTTGACTAGCATACCCTTCTAACCGGAGCACAGTGTTGTTTGATTACTATTTTTGGCAGAAATAGGAGTTGCGGTGGTACTTATAATCAGTGATTGATTGGTATAAAAAAATAGTTTTTGATTCATGATCTTTATTCATATGATAAAACCATAAAAGTCCGAACCAGGTTTTTACCTAGTAGTTAATACTTAAACAAAGGTTCTAATTTAATGAAATCACTGCCGTTATTAACACCCAATTTTAAACTGATGTCATACATTGAACCACATTGCGCTAGTCGCTTTGGAACGTATGGTGTTAAGTCTCGTTACCCCAGTAATTTCCCTAGGAACCGTCTTAATATCAAAGTTGTTTTCGTTTATACGTCTAATGGACGACAACAAAGCTCGACACTAAAAGCCTTATTAGATGTCACAGCTGAAAGCAGATGTAAGCGTAATATAACTATGCCCGCGTTACTGCCAAGGTTTACGTGTGATGATCTGATAATGGGCAGTAATGAGATCTTACTAATGTACAAAGGTTACATTAGTTGTTATTTGATACTAGTCGCTGTGTTTTTTTTCATATTCAAGGAGACGAAAGTAACGTTAACCAAATATACATTATGTTGTGTTTGCAGCCTCAAAGCACTTGATATCAAGTCTCATTACGTCAGTAATATTACTAATACAAAAATAATATAGGCGCCGGATTTATTATACAGTATGAGAATAGTTTGGCTAGATGGGTTAGACTAAAACTTTACTAACAAAACTTCCACCAGTTTCAGTTAAATTAACTGGTGGTAGATCTCTGATACTAGAGACCGTCTACGTAGTTATTCTCCCAAATCCGTTTGCAGTTGACAAACATTACAGTATTCCAGTTTGAAGGGCAGAATGCCCTTCAAACTGTTAAATTTTTATGCTGGTTAAATTAGTGGGGTAACGTGACTTAAAACTTGACGTCTTAAGGCGACGAGCGCAATGTGATGTTGTGTATACTATCTTAACCAGCACCACGTTGTTATGGGCAAGCGTATCACTTACCATAAAGCGAACGCCTCACTCGAGTATAGAATAAGAAAGCATATGTTATTAACATCAACATATACCCAACTCTATTTACACATCTTATCTTGAATATCTTTTATGTACTTTTTCTTCTTTAAAGAAAATTTCTCTCGAAAAGGATTTACTTTGTTCAAAAGGTAAAATAACTTAGTTATCCCTAACTGGGCATCCTTAGAGTCGTGATATAAAGTTACTGAAGGTAAAGGAAACATTCCCAAGTCAGACTCCTTTTAAATTTAACTGGTATACGTGCGTTTGTCATCACTTTACTGGAAAAGGGAATATGTGTGGAATATCTTAATCGAAAACCTTTATCCTTAAAGTAAATGGCTGTTTATATCAAAAGTATAACTAAGGACATTCAATTATGAAAAGAGAGAAATATGGTCAGGTCTGTCAAAGAATTTACCATAAACAATCTGTACCATATATAGTACATTTCTGAATGACATTTACTATTATACAAACAGTAATTTAAATATTGTATAGTAGTTTGAATTTAAAGCTGTTACTGATCATTCACACAAGTTAATCTTTAACTTGTGTACTGCCATCTCTTACGTGTATGTGAAACTTGGTCGCTGACACACAAAGAAATTGTAAATGTTTCAATAACGAATGGAAAGAAGTTTGTTATTGCTCTTTTGTAGTTTTTAAGCGTTTTCAAAGTCTTGTACTTTAATTATTAATCTCATTAGATTACAAGTAAATTTATAGAAAATAAGGCAACTAAAATGGCGATGGATGATGTCACACGACCAGGGATAGCAGAAAGATACAGATTATAATTATGTCGGTATTGCAACTACGATGTGGCAAAAGAAAAAGGGGTAGACAAGCTAGAAAATAGTTAGATTACATTAAAGGTGTTAAAAGGAAATGTTGGGCAAGAAAAGCTACTGACTGAGATGAATGGAAAAGGCTGGAAGAGGCCTTCTTATCCGACTAACCTAACCTAACCTAACCAATAAACTGGCTTACTTACAAAAAATACAAATTGTAAAATAGAGTGGAATATGTATTTAGGATTAGCAATAAAGGCTTTATTATAGATCATTTATAAACACTATATTTGACTGGCAGATTTAATTTCTATACTTAGTTGCATTGTACTTAAAGCGATTTCTTTATAACTAACGATTCAAAGAAGTTATTGAAAAGATCACTTAATATTGTAAAAATTACGTTAATTATTTGTTTCATCTACTTCACTTTTCAATAGTATTTTGTTTATGAAAGTGGACTTCTTAATTAATAAACATTTCTTATGTTATTACTTGTTTATGATTGAACAAAAGAAACTGTGTTACTTAGTTCAAATTCAGATGTTTTAATGCTAGAGTTCAAATTAAACAAATCCTTAATGTATCATTATAGGATATGTCGTAAACTACTCCGTACAATTAACTTTGAAAGTCCTGTTCCATGAATTAAGGTATTAAGTTTCTATTTATTAAGAGTATCAAATCCCTCGAGAAACTGGAGCTCAGTTTAGGTTCATTGTTTTGAAACAAGTAATTAAAGAACAAACTGAGGAGGAAAGTTTTGATGAAGTAAAGTAATACTGATAATAATATTACTATTTTTCCTATACTACGTATGTTAAAACTCATCGATATTACGTGGTATTAATGAAAAATATGTTGAAGCGTTCGTGAAAAGCTGTTTTACAGCATATTTCCAATATGATGGTAGCAATTGCACTAGTTCGCAAAAATCTTACCACCGATTAAATTTAAAACGCAAGTCCCTAGAATTGATTTGTTAGCTTATTGAGGTTGTTAAAAAGAAGTACAAATTTTCTGGGATCGTTATAAATAGAAGATAAAGTTATAGGTAGAAGTGTGAGTCGGTTAAACAAAAAATTTATTTGTGACTTAAGCACGGTGTGGTAATAACTTTGAGAAGACAGCAACTATTATTATGTTCTACTATTGTATAATAGCCTGCTTATAGATTGCAACTTGTCTGGTGCATATATAATTGCAATATTTAATTCGGATTGATAGAAGTTAGTGATAACTTATAGCTTACCCTACCTTTAACAAACTAACCAAAAGAGTAAATGAATCGTCCAAAAAACAAAAACTTTTTAGGCCGTAGGAGAGATACAAAATACTACGTTTAATTAAAGGCTAAGCCAGATTTTGTTCGTTATTTTTGTATATATAGTCTAGATGCTATTGTCTAGATGCAGAAGAATAACACCCTTTTTAATAGCAGCCTCCCATTGGTTTCTTCTCATTTGGGCAAGAACAAAAGTGGAATGAAACGTCTCGAATTTGTATTGTGCTTTTTCTCATTTCGCAAACCGAAAATGTTAATTTACCGTAAGCGTTTGATTTGTGCGGTTTTGTTTAGTTATTTTTAACGTTAACCAGCGATTATATTGTAAAGTGTATTTTACTATAACATAGATAAAAATTGATTCGATAACGGAATGACAATCTAAAAAGTAGATGAAAATCACTTTATCTTTTCCTAGGGTCGGGCTACGACAGATGTGACTTACCCGGCGCCATTTTCTGGGATTTATCCATAAGATTGGAAAAATAAGATTATTAAGGTGTTGATGTCCAAACATCTAACCAACTAAAAAATCTAGAAACAATTTCATGAACCACTTAAATAATTTTCTTTTTGTTCGACAAGATGAGCAAGGCTTTCTCCTCATGGCACCCATAAAACCGGAGTACAGTAATGTTTACTTATTACTATTTGGTGGTAGTAATAAGAGCTGCGGACATTCTTACCAAGACGGTCTCCGACAACAGAGATCTACTGCCAATAAGCTTCAGCAGTTTCATATATACTTTATTGATTATGCATTTTCCAGAAGTTTTCAATCAAAGTATTTCTTTTATACAATCATAGCATTTGTTAGGGAAAAAAGTAAAAAGCTTGATTTATCGCCCGGTAAATCCTCCATCAAGTTTTTAATAAAAAATCTTCCTTCTTCGAAGCCCAATCCTTGGGAGAGGTCCTTTGAAGTTTGTTCCAGTTCTAGAGACGTAAATAGACTGAACGACAAATTTTTCTTTGTTAGTTAAAAAGCAAACTGTCGCCACATTTTCGTTACGAAACTTTTATACGTATTTTATATTATAAGTATAATGTAGGTATATTTAGTCTTCGAAATAAAAACAATGTACTATAAATAACAAACGTTTATAAATAAAGTTTTACTAATGAAAATAGTTGGTAATTATACTGTGAATAGTGAATAATCTCGCGCTAAAAATATTACGAATCTCATGTGATAAGCAATCGGTACAGTAATGCTGCTGCAGCTTCACTTATTTAGTTAAATTACTGGAGTAACGAGACTCAACACCTTGCGTCTCATAGCGACAAGGGCTTGTGATGCTGTGTAAAAAATATAAATCAAGCCAGGAATAATATTATAAGGCAATCGGATAAACTTTGCACCACGGAGATTAAAACTTTGTTAATATCACATCATAATATAAAGTTGTGTTAAGTTGATGTATAAAAAAATATTAACATATCTTATCATAAATAAAAAAAAATTAATTAAAAATAAAGTGGAGACAAAACAACGTAACACAAAATTTATAATAGTTATTTACAAAAATAAATCTTTTATCTAAAACTATCACAGAGTTTCTTTTTAATTTCTTTAAAAAATCTGTTTTCGGGCCACTGTCTTATGCTATTGTTCTCAAATGGAAAAAAAACGCGACAACTTGTAACATTTTCATTATCATTGTTTATAAAAATATGACGCCTAAAGTTATTAATTTGTCATTGTAAGAACAGTAAGTATTGCTACGACGCTTTTGGCAGGCGTAACAGTTTCCATCAGGTAAAAGACCTCTTCGTCCCCTCGTATAATAGAATAAGAAAAAAACAAAATTGTGAAGACGTAATTTTACTTATTTGTAACTCATAATTTGAAAGGTCCCGAAATTTGAAATAAGCTCTGAATACATTCCCTGAAAAATGCTACAATACGTATTTTTGTCGTACCCTCCGTGAAAAGTATGTTTGAAATCATTGTTGCCGGTTTCATTCTTTAGAAGCAGGTTTTAGGGGAGGCTTTTTTTCTAGAGGGCGATTGAATGTCATGCATTATTCAGTTTCATTACTCTTATACTACTTCCCTAAATCAAATGTGGCCTTTTTAACGTTTCCGTCCCTTTCGATGCTTCAGCTAGCTGCTTTATTTATTCGTCACAAAATGCTCTGTCAATTTTCCGTATACTTCTGTTTACTTATATAGGTAAACTGCCTGCTAGAAGCATTGTTTAACCGTTTAGATATTTAAGCTCAGATCTAGCCTGGTCTAGTTCATGACTGGACTGACTCATGACCCACATATTTTAAATCGTTATTGGTGATTGGAACTACCTTGTATAAATCTGTTGGTATTTCATTATTGCCATGTTTAAGTTGTATATTTATCAAAGATTGCGTAAAAAAAATTAAGGTTAAATTGGTCAAGTTTGGATTAACTTCTTACTAGTTTAAAGTTATCATGAATTGTTAATAGTAGGTTTCTTTTTACGGTGACCATCTAAGTACCATCACTGTGACTGTATTTTAGGAAAACTTATTAGATAGCGATTTGTAGCAATGTAAAAATCTTTACTTAATTAGCTATTAGAGGATTTTCAGTTTGTTTTTTCCTTCATTTTGTCTCAAAGTTTCATTTAATGTTACCCTGATTTGCAAAAGCTAAAGATTTTGCAATAATTTACTCTCAATCTAATTTTAGACACTGTATATAATCTTCAAAAATCCGACTTTTATGTACGATATAAACTAAAAATTTATAAATAATAATAAACACAATGCATTTAGAGGACAAAGATGAAAAATAATGAAGATGATTACATTTCATCACAATTTTCTTGTGTTACTGTTTAGAATCGTTAGTATGTATTGAATACAATTCCACACATGGACTACAATCATCTGAAACTAAAAGCTTTAGAAAAACACTACTCATTTAAAAGTGTTCGCATGATTATTTGAAAACCAAAAAAAAGGCATGTTTTTAAATACGAATCGTTCCAGGCGAAATTGTATGTGTAATTATGATCGTACGTACATTTCGCCAAATAACAATGCACCTATGAGCTTTTTTTACCGGAACATAAAAGGCCACGTTCATCAGGCGTTCATTTGTTGGGTGGTCTTTTGTCGAACTTTGGAAAAACAAGCAGTTGTGTAAGTATACCACTGTTGTTATGATTAGGCTGTTAACTCGTAGTTTTGAGGATCATGGCGGAGTAGATTCAAAATTGATTCTACATTTGTACCCGTACAAGCCTTAGTCATCGATGATAAAAAGGACTGTCGATAATGACGATGATACGTACAGTATTCATGTCATATTGCTGCCATCACAAGTAATATAACTTCAAACGTAATGTTTAGGTACCTGAATGTAAGCAAAATGAATTTAAAAATGTATTCGAAACAATGTACTAAGGTTATAAACTTAAAACAACAACTTAATAGATTAAATTAAAAGAACAACTTAATATATTAAACGCCATCTCCAACTTTTGGAAGCTTTAAAGCTGAACACAGCCGCACAATACAAAATGAAATGATTTCCAAATCGCATCAAATATTTTATGGATAAAAAATAATAAACAAAGCACTTAAAATTAAACTGATTATAAATTCTATACAACAAGAGACACAATTGAGAACCTATATCTTGTCTAGATCACAGGTCGAATGTAGGTGACCCCATTTGATCACTTATGTCATGAAAAAATATATAACGAAAATATTTCTCATCCAATATTCCTATTGTTACAGACGTTTTAGTTGATTATAGCCTGCGGCTAAAAATGTTTTTATCATAGCTTACGTTTAATATTTGACTAAACGAAATGTATGGAGATCATATTATATTTGATTAGGTAGAGACCGCAAATCCGGTTTAGAGCGAGCATGCGACGTTGCGTCTGGAACGGACATAAATCCTTGCCGCGACAGATAGCGGCCGCTGTAAATCAGGAACTGGACGCAGAATATTCATGAGTTCGTTACATTATATGAGGCAGTACATCAATTGTCCAAACTCCTATAATTATATCGATTAATTTAGCCAATAAAAAGTTGTTGATAACATCCGTCTTGATTTACAGTAGTCACATTTAGACGTTGACGTTTAAAGAAATAGTGTGTAGTCTAGCAAAAAAAATGTAGTAGGACAGAGAGATGTAATAGAGAAATCGAGAGACAGGTAACCAAGCACAGATAGAGAATACGTATAATACTATGTTCACCCTTATTATAGCTTCATGGAGAAAGACTAAGAAGGTTGAACCATGTGCTAAGGAGAGTGAGAGGTGTGAGAGGTGTTTGTGGAGTTAAGAGAGCATACCTAAGACTAGATAGGTCATCAATCAGGTATAGTTAGAAGGACGCCAAAGATAGTCTATAATACTAGAGCTGCCATGTTACAAGTGGTGCTGTGTACACCATCTTAAGTAATATCACTTTGTTATGAGCAAACGTGTCACTTACCATCAAGTGAAAGCATTGCTCGTCTCGTCAACCGAGCTCTCTTATTCTATCAGAACCCATAACTTAATTTGTGTCGCTGCACCAGAGAGTGAATAAGAAAGATTCTATTGTAGAATACTCTTCATATAATAATATTGTGAAATATATATTCTTTTTATAGTTTTTATTAAAATCTGTAGCTTCAGCTTAGAACTACTTTAGGTAGTCTCTGTTCGGATTTAGCTGGAGGCCTTTAAAATAGTATAATAGCAAGGATTTAATGTAATCTCTTAATTATATTAAATATTATGTATTTCTCTTTATTGTAACACAGGAATTATTGGATAAGCTTTTTAATATTATAAACAGATAAAAAAGGTCAACCGGACTAAATAATCTTTATATTTTATACAGTTGTTATACTTTTATTTTAAGAAGAAATATCTAAATAAATAAAAATCTAGGAAAGAGAAATTAGAAGTACAATGATCTAAAATAGCCATCCTCACCTGCTCATAGTACACCCTTTTTTTTAACGCGGGGGAGCTCATAGTACACCCTGCTAATCAACAGGCTCTGGTTCCCCACCAACCAGCATTGGGCCAGAGTGCTGGGAGACGGCATAACTCCCCCCACTATTGGGAGAGGACCATGACCAGCAGTGTATGTTTATCGGCTGACGATGAAGAAGAAGATATGAAATAACAAACAAAATTGATGATTATATTATATATCAAAAATAAACTAACACCTGATCTCAATATCACGTGATCTTAAGTATACCCGAAAGATGTAGATTGCGGATAAATGGGAAGTGGAGCTACTACTTGTGGTCCCGGATTGGGAAGATAGATCTGAATTATAAAATGCTAGCTGTTAATGGTAACACCTTGTTTCTTTATAAATTTCTTCTAAAATTCGTTGTGAGCCCCTTTTGAGTATTACTTAACTCTGGGCAAGTGAAAAACCTTTGACGTTGAGTGCTTAATTAAATTAATAACTTTTTGTAATTGGATTTGGATCCTATTTAGCGTTTTAAACTCAACTTAAATATTTAACCGATTTACTTATATAGCACTTAGCTTTTCTATAATTCATGTATATATATAAATAGGTTGTAGTATTTACTATTAATAAAAAAATCTCTCTTTTCCAAGGCACAAACCCATGTAGTTGTGGGATCAGTTCCCTTACCTCCTCTACTTCTCTTGACAATATATTTTTCCGCCTCATCTTGGTTCTGCTTATGGATCTTCGATCGTCGAGGAAAAGCTGGAATGCCAAGTTGCCAACGTTGTCAAGCAGCCTTCTCTTTAAATGACCATACCATCGCAGCCTACTCAAGGCTACTTCGCACGTCTCTGTTGAAAATTTTATCTAGCGTAGTTACGCCGCTCATCCATCTCAGCATTTTCATTTTTGTAACAAAATTACATAACTACTAATATAACTAAAAAATAGTCTAAATTAGCAATTTAAACCCTTGCATACGCATAAGGGTCCAACAGAATATCAGCGCTTTTGCTAATTGCAGGAGCAATTTTAACTGAGCTAGACCTTGTACAGCTGCCTATTGTTATTGTTTTAGTTGCTATTATTTTTAATGTTCATATTTGGTATTTTTTAGTGTTAATTTTGAATATTTTGAGGATGTCTGAATAAAATATTTTTCTTTCTTTCAATTATTAAAAGTAGTTGTAGGAGTCTATGATACATTCAGCTGATGGTAAGAGATAGTCTTGCCCATGTAGTCGTATGGTTCGTTGCCTTGTTACATAAGCTGTTAAGACTAATTACCCCAGTAATTTCACTAGCTTACAAGATTCTTTAAACCGAAAGACAGTACTATTGGCCAGCGGCAATCGGAGCTGCGATGGTGCCTACCTAGCTGGCCTCCTGGAACATAGACCGTTTATGTAAATTTTAAACAAACATAGTAATTTTACAATACAGTTCACATGTAATTTTACAAACGGTAAACCAGGTTTCAGTTTTCAAAAGCTACCTGAGCCCATGTTTAACTAACGAAGCCGCGATCAAGTGATGTGGATGTACCTGTTCAATTAATTAAACTCACTGATTACACAAAGCCTTCATTGTATTAACTGTAAATATGTTTGATCAAATGTAACGCCAATATTCCAAGCCACGTTGGTTCATTGAATTGTTGAGGTATTTATTCGTTACCAACTTGATCGTTATTAGTAATTTATTGTAAATAAACTGTAATTAAAACACTGTTAATCACAAATTGTTTAGTATTAACATATTATTGTACTGGAGGTAAGTCTCTGTTACTGTAAACGGTTCTGGTATTAACCACCGCAGCTCCTTTTGCTGCTGACAAACAATTCTGCGCAGAGATTATAGTATTCCGGTTTAATGGATCCTGTAGCTAGTGAAATTACTGTAGTAACGAGACTCAACACCTTGCGTCTGAAAGCGACATGTGCTATGTGATGCTGTGTATATTATCTTAACCATTACCATGTTGTTATGGGCGAGCGTATAACTTACTGGCAGGTGGACACCTTGCCCCTTGGATGATGATGATGAAGTCATTATCATCTTTTTGAAAAAAGCACGTCTACTGCTAAGCATATATCTTTCGTAATATATTCCGCAAAATACTTCCTTGTTCTATTTAATCTCTGTTACTCCCAGCGATAGTAACTTAAGTTCATATTAAAAATATAAAATATTCATACTTAAGCTGGTTACTTTAAAGACAATTAATTTATTAATATATATTAATACTTGGTTTAAAAAAAAAAATTTAGTTAATAAAATATACCATCACTAAGAGGATTTAAAAATTATATCTCCAAAATCCTTTTAAATATAATTTCCTGCAACTGTTATATTCCCGCTGCCATTAATCTGATTGAGGTCGGTGAAAAAATATGGAGTTAAAAATTCGAGCTGCTTCGCCTTGCAAAGGGAAACTTTTAAAAAGAGACGCGAAGTTTTTGAAAATTTTTGCGATTTTTTTTCCGCCGTCGCGACACGGTGCCTTCGAAAAAAACGATTTTTATTTTGAGAACGAAACAAGATTAAAAAATCTAATTTCTAAAGTCCTTGAAGTTTTAAAATTTATTTCAATGTTATGGGTAAACACTCGACAAATTTAGACTATGTAGACTGTTTAGAGTATGTATATAAGCCCTATTAGGTGGACTGGCGATCTGATGAGTGTCAGGGATCTGCTGGCTGCAGATAGCGAATGACCAATCGGAGTGGAGATCTTTTGAGGAGACCTATGTCCAGCAGTGGGCGTTTATCGGCTCATAATGAGTAAGAGTATTCTGGAGCATTTCACTGTTAGTACTTCACCGCCTACAGACTGTTTCTACCACCGGACAGTAATGTGCTAACCTTACTGTTGTCCAGTTTGAAGAGTGAAATTACTAGGGAATCGATCTAAACACCTTTCGCTTCAAGGCGACGAGCGCAATGTCGTACAGTTTATACCATCTTAACTAACGCCACGTTGTTATAGAAAAACGAAACACCGCCGCTGCGTTGAATAAAAAAAAATCAACTAATATGATCCTATTATAAAAAGAGTATTATAACAAAAATTTCCCCTAAGTATATACTGTATCATACATTTATTTGACAGAGTTTTCGTACCGTCATGTATTTAAGGATCTAGTAGAATTTTTTTTATGGTAATAATATCATGTATACTCAAAAGTCAGACGGCCCTTTGTGTTTATTTTTAATATATTTTCAATTTACACGTTTATTTATAACAGAGATCACGTTTCTTAAGGAACAAGAGGAAAGCATTACGCTTTGTGAATTCATTATTTACGACAGTAATTAGAAACGATTGGTAAAAAAATATATTAAGCGAAAGCCTCTTTATTGCCTTTTTTAATGTTTTCACTTTGATGAATTTAAATTATAAATAATAAATTTCATATATATCTATACAATGACTAGAACTGATTATTTATCATAGAAACAATTCCTGGTGCTAAATTTGTTTAGTGAATAGAATGCCCATTTTTGGTGTATATGTATTATTTATAAAATTTTTACTTATTTGTGATGTTTAGAAAATCACAGCAGACTTTAATTTTGTAAGGAGCGACTAAGAAAAATAAATCCTAGTAAAAAGCAGCAGCTTTTTGTTACTTTTGCAATCTTCAGTCACCAACCATGTGTATAATAGCAATAACTCTTATGTTTAGAAAGTTTAAGTGGATGTTAATAGGCTGTAATAACTATTATAACATTAACTAAAAGGAATGACCAATTACCAGTAACTGATTAAGGAACAGACGGCGCAGCTAGAAGATTTGTTTGATTGTTTTACTATGACTACAAGTGATACTATTATTACTATACTGGTGGTAGGTCTCTGTTGTCGGAGACCGTCTAGATAGGTTGCCGTAGCTCCCATTTCTACCGCTAAATAGTAATATCTACAATAAATATTACTGTGTTCCGGTTTGAACGGTACTGTTGGTAGTGAAATTACTTAGGTGATGAGACTTAATATCACTTGTATCATGACGCGTGCAAAGTGGTGCTGTGTATACCATTTTAACCAGCGCCGCGTTGTTATGGGCAAAAGTTTCACTTATCACGTGAACGTCTTGCTCGTCTCATCACCTTCTCGAATAATTTTTTATTCTTGCATCACTACAAATTAAATAAAAAAGACATACTAATTGATCTTATAATCAGATGTAAAGCATAACAAGTTCGCTGTAACTATATACATGAATGAGTTGAATAGTTTGGGTAGGTATGAGTCTTCATTATAGATCATTAATCCTTCTACATTAGTCAATAGATGTCCACTGCTGGACAAAGGCCTTCCGCACTTAGTGGGGGATTTGGGCTGTTTCCCACCACACTGACCAAATGTGTTTTGGGAGGATACCTGAGTCTACTTTGTTGATTAGCGGAGTGCACCAGCAGGAGAGGTTGGCTTGGGTCCTGTGTTGTGTAGGACTCCTTACACTCCACATCATTAATCCTAGATAATAAAAACAATAATATATTAAATCAATATATTTTTAACAGCCGTAACTATTAAATTTTTTTTTTGTGACAAAATTTTAGGATTACGCGACTTGCATTAAAAAGAGTAGCAAAGTAAAAAAATAAATCCACGTTTTTTCCAGCCTCAATTTGTTTAATGGAAGTGGAAACCAAATGAAAAGCCTGGTGGTGTATTTCGATATCGTGCGATATTACACATCTCTAACGTCGATTAACAGTGTGAAAGAGGAAAAAGGGAAACAGAGAACTTGAATGGAAGACAGAAACAGGAGGAATGAAAAAAAATATTAGAAAATAAGAAAAAAGATCCTTGCCTTCATCAAATAATGGGGGAAGAATATAAAAATGAAAAATAAACATCGACTTACTAATCCTTTTTTTATTATATAGTAAATTGAAGTAGTACAATTCATCAGCTGTTAGACGACCACTGCTGGATATAAACCTCTCCCAATAGTAAGGAATTTGGGCCATCTCCCACTACCCTGGCCCATTGCAGGTTGGAAAGCCAGAGCCTCATTTGTTGATTAGTAGGGTGTACCACCAGCAGGAGGGTTTGGCTTGGGTCTCGTGAGTTGTTGTGTGGGACCTTTTACACCCCAACTCACGAGATCCAAGCCAACCACATAATTATACTAACAAATAATATTATGTACAAGTCGTTAACCTGATGGTAAGTGATATATAGTATAGCCTAACTGAGCTTATTGCTTGAGAGATTAATTTAGACAACTTAATAAAAACTTTTCTTTTTAATTTATCAATCAGGTAGTAAAAGACAACAAAGCACTATTTAAGAATGTTTTTATTATCATAGTCTTAATACTTTGGAGTAGTAGTAATTTCAATGTATCGTCTTTTGAATTAGTAATCATTAATAAAATATACACATATACAATATGATCATTAAAGTATTATATATTGGTGACAGGTATGTCAGGTCTCTCTGGACTAATCATCAGGTCTAAATCATTTTTAGTATTTAAATACTAACATAGACCTAAGTTGCTTTTGTATTATAAACAAACTTGTAACAGATCTTCTTCTAAGTCGTACTTCTTCATGACTGAGGGTCGCAGTCATCATGTGTAGTGAAACACAATGACTTTCTTGACAGTTACAATGGAGTGGTGTTGCCATTGCCTTGTCCATTTCACATACTAGTCGGACCATGGATGATCATGACATAGATATGAAGTTTTACTCAACATGTTTCCTTCACCATCAGAGCACGTGATATTAGTTGCTGTAATACTAACTGCACATGAATTGAAAAATACTTTGGTGCAGGCCGGATTCGAACCCGGTACCTTTGGTGTGGAAGGTTGACGTTCAAACAGCTATCACGACTCTTGTAATATCTCAAGTTATATTAAATATTATATTATTTTTATAATTTTCATGAGATTTATAAAGAATTAAAAATAGACGTCTGTTGTTTCAGAATAGGACCATCGCTATTTTTCTTCCATTTGGCATAATTTAGAGTGCGCCAACGTAATGTATCGACTCGTGAAATACGATTTGCCAACCAAAAACACTCTGGAGTTATGTTCTAGCGTGAAAATATTACTGAAGTACATTAAAAAAAATTAAAACCTCAGTAATATTCACTAGTAAACATAAATAAATTGTTTATAATCAAATTAGTAGTTGCCCGTTGCATACGCAATTAAAAAATATTATAAAATTAATAAATTCAAAACGTTGTTACCATAGCTATATATATCGCATATGTCAGCAATTAAGTTGGTATAGCGACATCCCATTTTGCACGGACGCACGCAAATATTCTAAGATATTAATAGGATAGTTCTAGTTGATATCTGAAAATCGATTCACACAAGAGGCAAACAGTTGTTAGTTAAATAATTAAATTAACATCTCTTTATATCAGTAAGAAAAATATTTAAAAAAATATAGTCAAAAGATATATACTACACAGCGATTAAGAAAAACACCATGACGTGCTAAGTCTCGTTTCTCTAGTAATTTCACTAGTTGATAACGCTCTTCGAACCGGTTAGAGCACCACGAGCAAGTGAGGTTGTTTTGGTTAGAGTTCTCTCCAAACGAACCTTGACTTCCCCGAAAAGCAAGGTATCTTTGCGAAGATATACCCTCGAAAAAAAAGAGTTCCGTGAGTTATTGCGTTGGACCCTACAACTAAGTAGTATTTGTACGCCAACAATTTTAAAACAACGCAAGTAAAATTTGCCTTAAAAAAACAAAAGAAAATTTCGAGGCTTTTATTTTCTCAACGGGTGGTAAGTAATCAAAAAATTGTAAGTGAAAACTGTGTTCTGTTTTAAACTACAAAATTACAGCAACTTCGGATTTGTTATAAGAATCTTGTGAGGGTTAACAATAATTAAAAAAAAATCCTAATGGTAGATTTACTTTCCGCTTTGCACTGAGCTCGGGTGTAATGTATTGCTATGGGTTGTTAAATTTGTATTTTACGAGTCAATACGTTGCCGTGAGAGCTTTTTAAATACCGACAAATTGGAGAATCATTGGAGCTTTTGTACTTGATACGAATAAAATATACATGAAATATATAAATTACGTATCTTTTCTTAATATATTTAAAAATTCACGCATGTACAAATGAATATTTATAAGTATCCGATTGTATACTGGTGGTAGGACTTTGTTGCCGAAAACCTTTTAAGTAGTTGACGCCGCCGCTCCTATTTCTATCTCCAATTAGTAATATCCAAACGTTATTATATTCCGGTTTGAAGTGTGCTATAGCTAGTGAAATTACTGGGGTAACGAGAGCAACACTTACGTCACAAGACGACCTGCGCAATGTGGTGCTGTGTATACCATTTTAACCGGCATTGTTATAGACAACCGTATCACTTACCATCAGGTTAACGACTTGTTGATCTCGTCGTATAAAAAAATATAAACAGTTATATTGTTTCTAATGTCACATGTCTTTGCTTCGTTTTGACTATTTAAATAGGTAGTTAAAAAAAATATTACATAAGAATCTCTTAATATTTTTCGGATGAAAATGAAAAAGTGTTTTTTTCGCTATGTGTATAGAATCTATTATACTTATTATCTCTACTTATTCCTATCTATTTCTATTTATATATTTCACGTATTTTTTATTAATTTATCAATAAATAAATAATTGTTAATATATTATGTAATAATATTTCCGAATCTTTTATCTTTATTTCTAATTATATTCCCTTCTATTGTATTGTACACACCTGCCTGCTCTATATTTTAAACTATTTTACTTTCTTCACAGGTCTGCGGGAAGATAACTCTTTTAAGGTTTAGCTCACCTTTTGTACTTTCATCGATGTATTTTTCTGTCTTTCTTTTTTTTGTATGTATAATAAATAAAAAAAAAAAATAAGGTTTAAATAAGTAATGTAGTAAGAGGGGTGTAAAGAGTTCCAGTCACGGGACCCTTTTTTTTTTTTTTGATTTACATGATGGAAATGCATTAAATTGCATACCTCGCGCCCCTGGGGCGGAGCGCACGGTT
>DWLS01001711.1:0-20543 GCA_018246255.1 Pachliopta kotzebuea | reverse complement strand
AATGTTTTAGTAAGTTATATAGAATTCGTTATAACATCAATTTAAATACAATACGTGTCTTCATGATAACGTAGTCACAATTTGTCAATGTTACTGTGATCAGGTTTGGAAGGCGATGTAGTGAAATTACCGGAGTAACGAGACATTTGTATCATCGTAACCGACGCGACGCATAACAGCGAGTGTGGTTAGTGATCTATCAATCAGTCGACCGTCCCGCTAGTTTCGTAGCTCTATGGAATAAAAATAAAATGGAGATTAAGGTTGAGCCGTTAATCATCCAGCTTCCGGTACGACCGCCGCAGATTATTATAAAAACCACAGCTGTAATTTGAGCGTACTGCGGCAGATCTCATATTTTCGCCCAGCGCTCGGGGATCGCAATTTCCCGGAATACTCGGAAAAGCTACAAATGTTCGCGACTCGTTCGCGCTGGAAAATTACATTTCATAAATTTCTAGCGATGCCCTCCCATTCAACGGATATTTATCGATAAAATTATTTTATTTTTTTACTGGTGATAGGTCTCTTTTACCGGAGAACGTCTATGTACGTACCACTGCAATTCTTTCTGGCGCCAAACAGTGGTAGCGTTGTAAACTAGTGAAATTACTTGGGTAACGAAACTTAATTTCTCAAGGCGAAGAGCGCATTGTGGTGCTGTGTAACATTTTAACGAGCGCCGCGTTGTTATGTGCAAACGTATCACTTACCATCAAGGAAACGTCCTGCTCATCTTATTTCCTCGATGATGAAAAAAATTATCTATTACATTTCCAATTATTATTATTATTTTATAAAACTCAAGAAGACGAAGAGTATGATTAGAAAACTGATATAATACTTTATAAAAGTCTGTCATCTTGATTTGTAACATAATAATTACTTATATATTATTATAAGTAAATGCCAACATAATATATATTTACATAAACTAACTTTCCTTTTTGTTTGATTTTTTAATTATTAATAATTGAACTTATTTTTTTGCTTTCAAACATTAAAAATGTCTTAATTGTACTTTTCGTTTTTTTTTTTTATATTTTAATTTTACAAAACTGTGCGCGATGAGCAGTTAGTGGTCCTTATTGTAAATAATACGCCAATTACGAATACATCGTGCTGCTTTGACACGTAAAATGTTAAACTTCGTTGCCGAAGTAATTTTACGTATACATACACTGTTAAATGGATACTTCTTTAAATAAATAATGTGTGGCTGTTTAAATATATTTAAAATATGTTTATATATTTGTGAATAATGTTAACAAATTCTCTTTTTTTATAATACAACTGGATGTTGCGATTAGACAAAATCGTCTAAAATTAGCTTTTAATCGCGTTGGTTTCAGAGAATAAATTTTGGAAAATATAATTTTTCTATTATTTAGAAGAAAATATTATAATATCGACAGTTGTTTCCGTATCCGTTGTGTGTGGGTGCGACCCTGGCCGGAGCTGAAGAGCGCTCGGCGCTGCGGCGGCGGCGGGCACGCGCCGTTGCCCGCATCACACGTCTCGTTTCACAAGATAACAATTTGTGTGCGCGCTTATTTACCCTCTCTGCTCGAAATTGGATCCCCCACATATTATATATTCCTATATAGAGCAAACCTAAATTCCTTATATACCTAATACTTCCATTATAAAATTCCTCTATATTTACATAATGTGTAAGACGCACTAGGCCAGCGTAGTTTCGCCTTGACTCATCGTTGTGAAAGATTCGAGTCCCAATAGAGAGTGATAGATCTCTATTACCGAAGACTACTGTGTTTCTATATTACGGGCGCTGTAGCTAGAGAGATTATTGAGGTAACGAGATTTAACATCCTGTCTGAAAGCGACGTTCACAATGCGGTGCTATGTATACGATGTCAATCAGCGCCAGGTTGTTTTGGGCTAGCATATAACTTACCATCAGGTGAACGCCTTGCTCGTTTAGTCGCTTCGTGGACAAAAAGTGAGTATAAAATACTGTTCGCGTCCTTCCTTAGTTACAAGTATTCTAGAATTAACACATGTAACTTTTAGCAGACAACTGCATTCCTAGGCATTTATTAGTTAGTAAAGAAAGTAGCATACTAAATCTCGATAATGTCGGAACAATCTTAATTGTAAATCATATCTGCTAACATGTACAAATGATTACTTACTCTAATTTAAAGTTCTGTGCATTTAGACATATTTATCACTTAATAAAGTATTAAGACAAGAAATTTTTTATAAGACCCCACCCAACTAATTACCTTAACAAATCGCTTCATGAAACATTTCCGCAGGAATACTTGAGGAGATTTCCGCTTTGCTGTCATTGAAAAATACGGAAAAAAGGCGCCCTCATGAACATTTTTTCCCATACATCTTGCTCACATTTCAACGCGTGTTTCTTGGAGGGACATTTCCTTCGCTTGTCTTTGTTTATCAGGCTCGGAAAACTATTACTTCCGGTGCTGTCCGCGGAAACTCGCCGCACTTTTATATGGAGAATTTCTATTAATGCCGCCGATTTTATCTTCTTTTTTGTCCCCGTGTCTGTCACACGCGCTCATAAATTACCGCGAATTCTATATAGAATCTAACCGCTCATCGTCGTCACAGTATCCAGAACAAATTATGAGGAAATTAGCTTACTAGCGTACGGTCACGTTTCGACCATTAAGCGGAGACAAAACGACCTAATTCCTGACGCGACAACATATCCACGAACTTGGTGTCATTGCGCAAAAAAATTAACATACCATATGGCCATATGCGGTTGTCTCTAACAGATGAATTACAATAAACACCTTATGCGTATAGCTTTAGAGAAGTTTTACATTTTACGACCAGTCAAAAGAAACATTATCAAAAAGCTACAATCAGTGGGTGTTAGGATGCGATGTCCCATTGATCCAGGGTTAACGGCGAGCTATTGACGAACACAAAGAGGTGCAATCGTTTGTTCGGTGATCAGTGAAATACCGGGCCGATACCGCTTCGTGGACGCTTTTGTTTGAAATATATTCAGAGCTACCTACGTGCCGTATTTTGGCTATTTATTAATGAACAAACGGTCTGTTCTCAAGACAGCATGATGAGTAACCACTAGTGACTTCATAAGCTTTCTTGCATTCGAAGAAGTTACTTTTTGTAATGACAATAATGACATTTATAAATGTATTATATCAGAGCAAGGTCTTGAAACATCTAACTTAACTCTGTTACAAATTAATATACCTAAACATTCCAAGTGATATCAACAATAAAATTAAATGCTAGGTAGACATTACATAACTAATAAAATTTCTTAAAAAAATTAAACATACAACAGATATATATGCATAAATGCAAAAATCTTAGTCTTTTTGACTACGGATAGATTTTTTCGCATAAAGATGTACAGTGTACACTGATAAAATAAACATTGTTGAGTAATATTGATAATTTATATTAACATTTACGTCACTGTACTTAAAATTGAAAATGGTGAAAACAGTGTAAAGATTCAAATTTGATGATCCGAAGCGAAATCTCCCGGTTATGTGCACTCTCACATCTGGATGTGTTAAAACGGATTAACCGGCGGATTACAAGCGGTGGAAAAAAACCTAGTCAATAGCTGACAAAGACACCGACCGCTTCGACACGGTGACAATTGCCAGGATCCGGAATTATTTGGTTATTTTCGTTGATTTTTTTTCGGATATCATTGCACCCGTTTTTTTAAATAACGAAATTGGAGCATGGGATCATACAACTTCGACGGTTTGCTTTTTCATTTTCCATTCGTTAATACATTCGTCTTCTTGATTATAGATATTTAAAACTATATTACTCGGTTAATTAATTTTAATATGATATTAGTATATACCAGGAACTATAGACAAGAGAACAGAAAAATTAAAGAAGAACATTTCATAATCTTTTGAACCAAAATTGTTGAATTTTTAAATGTCAATATAAAATGTTACAAATATGTAGTTAGGAGTATATTTAATAACTGTAAATATTGTCCGTTGCCTAAAGTTCGTAACGAGCTAAAATTTAAAATAGAATTCATAACATGGTGGCGTCAAAGTTAGCCACTTGGCGTCAGACGCATCAACAACCGACTCTGCCGAGTGCGCACTGTAAACAACTCTTAACCTAACCCAATAACCGCTGCAAGTACACATTGCTTTCGGGGTAATTCGTTATTTTGTCTACACGGATGCTGGCGATGGTGTTTAACCGACCATCGAACACGGACCTCTTTGCATCTTATGAATTTCAAGCGTAGTACCTACTGTACCGATATCTCGGATTACGTGCGAGGGTCGGACGGCGGTGGTGGCGAGCCAACATTGTGGCGCGAACGTGCCGTGGCTGCGACTCCACGGGCTATTATTGTTCTGGCCAGCTCAGATGAAATATTGCCCCACAATGCACGCCCGCGCAGTTTTTGCGAACGTGAAATTGTTGAGAAAAATAACCATGAAAATAAGACGACGCGGAGAACCAAACGTGAGTATATTTTTAATATTTCAACTAACTAAGCAACGCATTAAAGTGACCAATGCCATTGAGTGTATTTAATTAAACATAATAATAAATTAAAGTAAGAAAATAGAGGATAATATTGACGCATTTATTATGTTAAGAAATTAACTAAACATTTTGATAAAAGAAACAGGAATATATTACATACAATGTGATACATACAATAAAATTAGAACACTACAATGATATGCTTTGTCAGCTATTCAGAGGATCACTAGTTTCAATATGAATGATTTAATTTTGTTACGCTGTGTTTGTGTAAATTAAACCAAAATATTTACAATCATAAAATCTGACGATTTACTTAAACGAAAAGGCTAAAACATCCCTAAAAATTGCAATTATTCCTGTAGCGAGAAAATCGAGGGGTGATCGTCTCGCAGTGACAATGATTTGCCGGTGCACAGATAAATTTCTATCACGCCTCGAGATTAGCCGCCATTGTGTAACAGTGTAAGATTAACTGATAAGTATTCTCTTGTTAATAATAATAGAAATGTTTAGATAGACGCAACTTTAGGGTGCATGCTCCCCGCAAGGGGGGCCCATTATTCACAACGTTATTCTAGCTATAAATCAAGGATGATCAAGTTGAATCAACATGTGTTTTTGTAGGTTATGATAGAACACTGGCGATAGGTATTTGTAGAGACTGTCTGGGAAGGACTGGACAATTCTACCGCCGGACAGTACTTTGCAAATATTTAACTTGACTTATTATCTTGTCTCTAGACAACAATGACAATGTGGTAAAATGTATCTTACTATTATTAAAATCACATTATTTTGGAAAGATATATCAGTTGCTATCCTGAATGTTCTGATCATCCCGTCATTTTGTCGTAAGAAAAACTAAAAGAAGGGATTTGTTTTATAAAGTATTAGAATATACAATTTGTGATAAAAATTTCATTATTAATACAATAGTATTTCTACATTCGGTTAGTCGCATCTCTAACATAATTTAATAATTAATAAAATAAATGTAGTAATACTCCAAGGAGGCCGTATTCAGAGAGCCATCAAAGGAAGATAGCACACAAACTGCAATTGTTAAACGTTATTATTAAAATACAAGTAAAAATAATATATTAACATAAAACTAATATTTATCATATATAAAACATAACGAGAATTACGTATAAAGTAACAAAGCTTTTATTTGATGCGTACAGCGCGGTATTGCTGAAAACATTGATTATTATAATATAATAAAAATTACTACATGCAAAAGAATTTTATGTAACCGTTTTATATAATAAAAAAAATTAAAACAATGTTGTATTAAATTGAATTTAAAATACTTTAAGTAAAGTATTACGGATGAATTTGGGCAGCATTGTATCTAAAATCCGCCGGCACATCGCATCTGCACCTCTATTGTAAGAAGAGATCATGCGCGGATCGTATAAATATTATCAATACGGGCAATAAATGTAATAACAATAATATTTTTTTATAACAAATGTAACAATACGTGGGGAATGTCAGCCGCCTACCGTAATGAAGATGTAATGGGGCAACGCGATGGCTAATCCTTTTCCGAAGGGGGTGGCCAGGACTGAAAGGATGTCACACGAATATGACAGATATTATGACAGCAGCGCGACGACCGAAAGCTGCTGCGAGGGCGCTTAAAATTATTAATCTCTACAAAATTCAAAAAGCTGAATTAAAAAGTGATTACTGACCGTTAAATTTACGAAACTGCGCGTTAAATATGAGATGAACCCACCGGCACATTATACCGGTTCGACGCTTCGCATGCGAAAAATAAACAGTGTCCTATTAAAAATTCATAACCAATCCCCTTTGTCAGGTTTAAAGCAAACATTAATCGAATTGAATATGAATTTTTTTCCATTCATAACTTTAAAAATTGCTATTATAATTAGCGGTATCCATTACTTGTCAATTGTACATCGATTGTGACAGATGCACCCTGGGAAGAAAGCACAGGGAATTATGCATAATATTGATTGACACATGACTGTCGCAATAAACTAGTTTATCTAATATAAAATTCATCTCGGAAATTATTAATAATTACTTACATTAATAATTTAATAAAATCTTTGAAGAACTGTTTCATTACGGAGAATATATATTTGAGGGTGATATAAAATAATATCACACGTATTTGTGATCTTACGTTGAATTAAAATATAAAGATAACTACGCTTGTTTTTAAGGGAAAGTCTTGTGAGAAAATATTTATTACTGCAGCAAATTCAATAAAGCACTCATGATTAAGACATTCAAAAGGAGATGAGTTTCAAGATACGTTCGCATCGAGTTTATACAATAAAAACTAACCAATCAAGTTTTTACTTTAAAGTACGAATACAGTGACATCTCTCATTGTCAAATTTACCGTTGCGATTTTTGATTTTTTTTTTCATTTCTTTAAAAAGTGTAAATTTGCGGGTAAAAAAATCGTTGACGGGGGTCACGCCTCGAGTTTAAATTAAGGTTTATTCGTCTGCAACCTTTCATTGCACTTTGACATGGGATGTTCACATAAAAAGCTCCCTGATTACCCGGATATATTTTTTTCTTACAGATCTTTATAGAGATATCAAAATTTGGGAAACGGTGGTTAGATAATGCTACCGCTTCGTAGAAATCACAATGTGCGGCACCCTTTCGTTCACCTAGATACCTGAGATTTTTGAATTGATTGAAACGCAACGAGTTACGTTCATCAAAACTTGAGAAATCACAATTCACACGTTTTCATACAAGCAAGGGCGGCAAACAATTAGATCATTGGAATTTGAGTATAACAGATATTAATTTAGCATCTATTTTTAAGAGAACTGGAATTATTAAATCAATCTCTTATATTTAACCTGTTTGCTTCAAGACAAATAATTTTACTACGTTACTACTTACTACTAACATTTTTACTCTTACCTCATCTAACTGAATTAAAAAGAAATAATTAATTTTACTGTTATCTTAGAGCACCCTTTACGTAAACTGTAGTAGGAAGAATCACGTCTCACTACACTTAATCCTTCTTACTACAGTCTGCAAAAGCCATCGTTACAATAATCAAACGTGTGCGGTATCGTTGGGTCAGTCAAATGGCAAAGACATCAAAGAGTCCTTTCGCTCCAAAGCGCGCAGGCTGCTTACTCAACGTTTAGACTTTGTGGTGTAATGACGTCCCCGAAATTGGCTTTTTTACACCCAAGTCACGCTCGTCTATCGCCATCGATGGATTTGAGATACAATAATAAACAATATTGCCTTTTTACAATTTTTAACTATTAGTTTACTGCTTCCTTCCATTATTTAAATAAGTTGTAAGTTAACTTACCAAAGCATAAAAAGGTAAAAAATTATTACAGATTAATATTTAACAAAAAATATAAAAATTAAGAATGAATTACGTTCTTATTAATAAAACAGAAATTGAAAGCTTTTATAACATCACCATAATGTTAATTTAAAAATTATTTTCTTGAAGTAAAATCCTAATAATGCCTTTAACTATAACACCTCTGAACTGGTGTGGCCGCTTGGCTAATGAAACTATGGTCCCTTGTTCAATTTCAGGTCTACGGCAGAATTTGGTTGATTACTACCACCCTCATTAAAAATTTGTCATCGTAACAATATTGTTGTGTTCAAACTGTCAATTTATGGAAACCAGCAATTTACGGTCTTAATATTTATTGACAACATATGAAATTAACGTCAATGTGTTTATCATTTTTAGTTAAAATAAAATGGAAGAACACAAGACAATTATTTCTTCTTGATAGTACGTAATAAATAAAATAAGTATTTATGATTCACCTAAAAAAAAACTATAATGTGTTAACGAAAAATAGTTTTTGATGTAACCTTAAAATGTACCCTATCGTCAATTTTTAGGAAAATACCGAATAAGAGTGAGTCCATACGCGGTGGAAATTAAACTTGATATACTAATTAATTTTTAAGAAATTAATATAAGTACGTTATGGAGATAATAAACGGAGAGAGAAACGAGACGAAAGACACGGAAACTATAAAGAAACGCATTTCTCATCCTCGCGCAAGCTAAATCCTGTTAATACAATTATATTTGAATGATTTACATTACACTTTTTCGTTTCATAAAATTTAATAGACAGCTTCCCAAAAAAAGTTTCGCTTTAAAAAAATCAGCTATTCTTAACTTGGCTGGTATTAAGCTGTGTGATAATGTGTAAAATTACGAACATCTAAATAAAGCTGTAGAAGCGGCCCAACGGGCGGAACTAAGTGCCGGGACAATGGCGCGGTTTGACTGCAACACAACACCCTCGTACATTATCTGTCCCGGATCAGCCGTTTGATAAGCGTTTGCTCATCTCAACACTCCATTTTGCGGGCTCCGTACACGTCCGGTCCTTTGTGCCTATATAAAACTGTAGGTCAACATTTCATTCCAATTCTATCCACGGGAAGCAATTGTAATATAATATTTAGAGAATCAATACTTTTTTATTGGAAAATTTTCTTTTATTTGACGAGATGAGCAAATCGTTGACTTGATAACAACCTTTGGTCCTTTGTTAGTATGATATACGTAACACTAAATTGCGGTAGTTGCCACGAGGCATGAGGAGCTAAATCTAGCTACATAATAATTTCTCTAGACACAAAGCCCTTGAAATTGAAACGCAGTAACATTTGCACACTGCTGTTCTGAGGCAAAAACAGGAGCGGCGGTGTCTACCTAACCAGATTTTTTTTACCTAAAAAAGGTATAATGAAAAGATGCTTAATTTGTAACTTCATTAGTGTCCATTTCCTTCATAAACTTATAATATTGCATATAAAATTCGTATTATAGAAATAATAAAACTAAAACTGATGGTTACCGACTTAATGGAGCATGTCTTCTGTTCAATATAACCTTAAAATGTTCGACAATTGCTTTACATTCGCAAGTAATTCAATACTTTCAAGTATCTGTCTTAGCGTGATCTCGATGCCGAATACACAAACGACTTCCGCTTCCTTTGGACAGATAACCGCACCACGCCCTAAGCGATTATAAAATGCATTCGTTCCATTAAATTATTTTGCCATTTATCTATATGTCCTTTGACAGTGTAATTTTTGGCAGTTTTATATCATTTACATAATCCAAATACTATTGATCATGTAAATTAAAATGTTTCATTAAATTGCTGATGTTGATTATTTACCTGCAACCCTACAACTCGTACTTCCTACTACTAAATTGAAATGTTTAGAAAGGCATTACTCTTGTTATGTTTTACTTAAAAAAAGACAACGAAAGAACAGTGCTACTTGAGGGTATCAATAAAATCCACAGTTTACTGCTTTGCTTGACATTTGCTGTTAACTACATATTTTCGGGCGTTATTTATTAACGAGCCCACTCCGTCCTTTTTTTCACAGATCGTTTAAACACTTAATCCTTAGACGGACAAGTGGTCGATTCAAACTTTTAGAACCAAATGGAGTGGTTCAAGTAATTGGAATAAAAAAAGAAACTCACCTCCCAAGCGTATCTTCTGTCTAAAGGCTGTGTCTCCCATTTTCCGTTGAACGGCCCATACTTTGTGCCGTTAGGTATGTTAGACCTCGCGTATATGCCGCCTCCTTTCAAGATCAATTCACTGGGCAGGTTCAGTTCCGAATTAGAATCGAGATCTGCATCTTCTTTAGAATCGTCATCCTTGTCATCCAGGCTTTTACCCGAATTAAGAAACCTTTGGTTAGGTAAGTCTAGAGGTCTATTTATATAATTTTGACTGTACTCGTTGAAATTCTGCGGTAGGTATGTATCAGTTAGGCCAAAATCTAGTGAGCCGTAGTAGTCTTTTATGTCTGTGCCGGGTGGCATGGTCTCCTGTTTGATGTGTACCAGGGTAGGCGCGGTTTCTGATGTAGCGGAGTCAGTGGGACTTGGAGGCGGACTGCCAGATTCCTGGCTGTCTGCTGCTGTAAAAAAATGTTTTTGGTTAATTTCTCAAATACAACATCGGAGGCTTTGTACTTCGTTATGTATATATTAACAAAATAACATTTTTAGGATTTTGTTCATATACATTGTATGTTATTTAATTTTAATACGTGACAAAAATTATCGGCATAAAGTGCAGCGTCGACTACATGAACCAAGAAAGAGCATGTGAACCTGTCCGATTTATTTTTCAGACAAAAATAAAATGATGGAATGCAAGATGGTGCTCGCATTATGTCTGATTTCCGCTCGCCACAAAGCGTTTCCGCTTGTCTCTTGGCGCGGAGAGCATCCCTCCGAAATGCAAATCCAGTGTGAGATATTTGAATGAAGAGGTTCCTCTGGATAATAATTTATTTTATATGGAATTTTAGATTCGTAATCCATGTAAACCCTTCTCTGCTTCCTGATCATATGCAAGTAAGGAATGCTTTTCAAGATTTGAATTAAAAGACCTTTCCCCACTTGGGTTCAATTCTTGTTTAATTGTAGGCTTTGAATTAGGAAAAACTTTACCATAAATTTATGATTTGTTTTAAAACTAAAATAATGAACGACTAATGTTATCGAACACGTGATTACCATTAATTTAACTCTACTTACTAATGTAATAAGTATTATAATTGGTTAAACTATCATAATATTTAATCACTACATTTAATAAAAAACTAAAATATAGGAACAACCTATTTTTAACCCAACAAAGAATTCTTATTTTTTTGAATATACTTTTTGCATGAAAAAGTAACAAATTACATCACATTCATTCTAACAAACGAAATTCATTACGGACTTTACAAAGCGCGTGTCATCAATAAAGCGCATCCCCCCATGCAAACACAAGTGAAAGAGACACTCCATAAATCATAACCCACCCTATTACTACTAATATACTTGTTAAAACAACCCCCTATCTTGTCCGGGCGTCTTCCGCACGTGCGGTTAAAAAAAACGCTATAAAATTAGACGCTTCATCACCGCCTAATACAACATGAGCTGAGGAATGATAACTGCTTAACATGACAAAGGTGCAGTGCCCATTCACAATGCGCAGGATGTGCGCGGACGTGTCTTTAGGATCCCTTTTTGTGGATCTACTTTGTTGAGGACTGAGTTCTTAAACGCTCGGTTGCTATGCCGGTTCACCTGTCGCGCTGTAGTACCATTTTTAATTAATACTTTGTACGAACACTTTAATTTTAACCCAAATTTACTTTTTTAAAAAAATAAATACACCATTATTAGATCTCCGTAATACAAATTAACATTTACCTAGGGATTAAATTTGGGATAAAAGTGGAATGGTCTTAATCAAATTTAACTTTAAAATTTCTTAGATTAAACAATATAAAATAAATACAAAAAATATTGCAAATCTTCACAAGAAGTTTACGTACATGTTCAATTTCATGAAAACTGAGCATATGCGTAAACCTCCCTCACAAGGAGGTCCTATGTTCAGCAGTGTACATATATAAGCAGGTATTGTATGAAAACTGAAACGGACTAATATTAAAATTCAAATAAATAATTTACTTTTATCATGCAATTGAAGATATTCACAAATCTTTTTATCACATAAATAACTAAACTAATCTTACGAATACTATTACACTGGTGGTAAGACTTTTTTCCGGAGTCCATCTAGTCAGGTATCACCGCAGCTCTTATTGCCGCCTACCAACAGTGTTATGCAAACATAACTGTGTTCAGGTTTGGAGGGAATGCATTATAAGCCAGTATGTCTCAAGGCTACGAGCGCAATGTGGTGCTGTGTATACCATCTTAACCAGCGTCACGTTGTTATGGGCAAGCGTATCACTTGCATCAGGTAAATGCCGGGTCCGTTTCGATACTTCGCCAAATAAAAACAAAACGCAGCACTTGTGATATGATCTATTTTCTGTTGTCATAGTTTTTTTTTACGAAGGTACAAGTTAATGCTTGACCACAATCCTTCCTGATGTTGAGTGATGGTGTGGTCTATGCTGGTAAAGCGCGTTAACCTACCAAATGCCTATTCAACGACGGGAACACTGACGCCGGCAAGTTGTTCCACTCCTTAGCTGTCCTTATTAAAAACGAGGAGCTGGACCTCTTCGTGCGTAAACTGGGGATATTTACAACATAAGGATGAAGTCCCGCCGAGTGCCTTGTCGTCCGGTCATTAAAAGGGGATGGGTGAATTACGTCATGTAATTCCTGCGCACACTCTCCGAAATAGATCCTGTAGAACACCGCGAGACTGGCCACTCGGCGCCTGTGATCAAGATTGTCCAGTTTAACTAAGACAAATTCTTGATCACTAACAAGCCTCTTGGCCCGCCTCTCCACCGAGTCTAGTGCTGCAAGATAGTCATAGTAATAATAGGATTCTTAGTTATTGTTTCCAGTATAATTTACGCAGAATCAGCTCACTGTGGCTGTAGTCTATTTGCCAACAAATAGTAGATCACATTGTCATTGTTCATGGGGTGACATTAGAAAAATATTAATTATTAGCGAGCATAACATTATAATGTCAATGTGTCTGGGTGCCGCGCTAAAACGAGGTGGTCGTAAAAGCGGGCGTTCAAATTTCAAATTCAAATTAGCGATGGCAGGCCCCATTTGGCGCGCGCGCTGCGTGAGCGGACAATGCGGACGAGCCGTCGTTAAATCTCCGGTTTCCGCAGAAACTTGGCAGACTTAAAATAAGAACACGCTACGGACTAACAACTGTATAGAGTGACAATGCAAATATATTAAATACGAAATAAAATATAGTATATACAACACTATACATTGCACTTTGCTCTGAGTCGTATGTTAAATCTCGTTTATCTTAATTTCATTAGCTTACAACGCCCTTTAATCCAGAACACAGTAATGTTTGCACAGTACTGTTTGGCAGTAGAAATAAGACCTGCGGTGGTACCTACGTAGATAGCAACCGGCGACAAAGACCTTCAACCAATTTAGCCAACTAACCATAGGTGTAAATACCTGTTAATAAACATGTGTACGTTTCGCTTGGTGCAACAAAAATAACGGTCCAAAACAAAACCAGAGATTGTCTAGGTAGGTACCACAGCATGTCCTATTTCTACCGGTAAACATTAATGTGTTTCCTTAAGAAGACTAACGAGACTTGATATTTTATATTACAAGGTAAGGAGGGCAATAGGATTATGTATATAATCTTAACTTGCGCAGTGTTGTTATAGGCTAGTGTATCACTTATCATCAGGTAAACGCCTTGCTCATCTCATCGTTTGATAAAGGAAAACAAAATAGTAACATTAATATTTCCAAGAAGTGTTAAATTGTGATTGGTAATCATTTATTAGAATTCGTTATACAAAAAGATCATCATTATTAAGTTTAAATGTACAAGGGACTTAAATTATTGATTTGAAAATTATCAAAGTTGCTTGAAACAAATTTTAAATTTTATGCCTTATTGATCTATTAAACGTTCCTTATAAAATCGATTTTTGTACAGATTGCTTCGCCGAATATGAAAAATATTAAGTTATTAGCATTGAAATTATACAGGAATTTACTTCTATTAGAATAATTTTAAGCAGACGCGAATGCACCTTGTCCGTAGACCCTACAGCAAGCTGATTTCACGAGTTAGATACGGAGACTGACAATATTCACGGTTTACGTCGCTCTGTCACCGAAGACTCGACGGCCGGGCCAGCGTTCACCCATAAAATACTCTTAACTGGCGAACCAAACACATATTCCTCATTGTCACGGACAAAACGCATCTTTAAATGTAAGATTTAAGGTTAAGATTACAACGAACTCCATTTTAAGTTTGCAATTGCATTCAAATAGCCATACTAGCATACCCCATCCGACACACGACGACAGCTACGTATTGATGTAACTGCGTCTTTGGCATTCTTAGAAAGCTCAACTTTCTAACACTTAAACTACCAATAAAAAGAGGTAATGTGACAAGTACAGGTACGCGTAACATACGCATAAAGTTAACCTTAATAATAAACTTGCGTGATGGTAACTCAGTATCCGTAAGACTCATAAGTGCGTTCCCTATAAAGAGAGCTTTATCTTTTGTTGGAAGGTATCCCAGAGAAAACGTCCCAAAAATACCAGCCAGCTTTCGTTCATGTTTCCACTAACCAGTACTTAGTCAGGGTACTGGAAAAATAATATTCATTCCTTCCTTAAAGGGAAGGTTGTGGAAATAGGAACATGTGAGCTGTGTTTATCATTTAAATTAAACGGAGGTACTGTAATGAGTACAAAGACAATGTACAATCAATCTTTAAACAAACTTATTACTTTATTATATTGATTATTAGTAAAGGATACAAATATTTGTAAATTTACCGATAATGATTTTAAAGATTTAGAGAGAAAATTGAAGGGATCAGCTTAGAGCAATCGACTATATAGGATTAAATTAGGAAGAGAGAGAGATTAATATAAAGTTAGAGCGACCTAATTTTTATTAATTAATTTCGATACATTTTCTTAAATTTCTGATGTAAATTTGTGGGATACCTTAGCAGATTTTCACGTATAGATATAACGTTATTAGCAAATTTTTGAAAAGGTAGACCAAATTCAAAATAAACAAAAATTATATATCTCATATCAAAAGTGTAAATAGATTTTTAACAACTTAAGCTGTGTATAATGAGGTTTATAAACAAGGCGCGGTCCCCGGCGGCGCTCATCAAAAGCTTACACCGTTCGGCAATATTGTGATGACAAATAAACTTCAGCAACAACCACAGATTGGAGATATTTCGGGTTGTTCGCACACCCTTAACAGAATCAGAGATAACATTCGAGCGGATTGAGAAAAAAAAATTGGTGCTGTTTGTCCAGGATCATATTGGGAACTGTAGTTTTGAAAACATTATTTGTAAGATCTTTTTTTTTTAATTCTTTGATTCTTGTTGACACAAAGAGATGAATACCAAAAAAAAATATTATAAAATAAAAAAAAAAAACAGTTTAAAAAAAAACTAATTTGAAAAGATTGCTTGTGATTTTCTAAATTTTTTTATTATTATCTAGGTAATATTATTTTTATTCCTCTCAAACCCTTGAGATAAATTAGTATTTCTCATAGATTCCATTGAAAATAAAATATCAATATTATTCTAAAATTCCTAAATTAATGTAATTTTTTTTTTAAACAAAGAACATTTTTTTTATTGGAACATATTGTTTTAATGTAGTATTTTATATAAATAAATGTTATACATTAATGAATTTCAAAAATAACAAATATAATAAACACGACGAGGGAACAATTAATTATGTAATTACACTTTAAAAAAATTATTTAAATCGGACATTAAGAAGCTATCTTCATATAAATATAGTTCAAATTATTCGCACCTAAATTATACGTACGAAATAATCTTTACCAGAAATTTAATAAATACATTTCAGTTAAAGCGCAAATCACTGATTAACTCACCAGACATCTTCATTTTAATTAATATCTTCATACAACGCCAAAGTGTAAAGTCATCATATTAACTCTTCTAATAACACTTATGTACAATTGTTAATAATTACGAAATAAATTCACTTCAGAATAACGATATACTGCTAATGATGATTAATATTAAATCGCTTCATTGCACTTATTTGCGAACTCAACACTGCATCGGGGGTCCACATTAAAATTACATAAAAAAAAAATTAAATTGCATTATATTGTTTATGGAGGTGTATAAACTATGTGCGTATAGTATAAAGTGACGGGATCGAGTGTCCGCTGTTGAGATCGTCGCGGGACAGCGCGGAGCGCTCCAGGGCAGATATGTGTGCTGGCCGCGACGAACGGTACCAGAGTAACGCGAGAGGAAGCGAGACCCAGCGCATCCCTAGGATCCCGAATCATAACCCTCGCCCGGGCCGCACCCCCCCCCCGCGCGCAGGCCATCAACTGGGACGATAGAAAAGCGCGCACACAATTTACGTAGAAAATAAAGTGTATTAGATTCCGCGTGGACTGGAGACAAGACAACGACCGGACTTGAGTCGGAGCCGGACCGGAGTTGCTACTGTAGCCTAATTTGAGTTGAGCCAGAGGCCAATAAATAAACTAAAATATTAAAGACTTGAGCGCCCTGGCGAAGGAGGCCGCCGTTCCTACGCAAGGGTTATGCTGTCGCTGGCCTCCACTCACTGACCTCTCGTCTGGATGTCATCTTCGATTTCACTTTTCGCTCATCGCAGCGCAGATTATAAGGACGTTTGTTGTCAGACCTCCCTCAAGCCGCTGGTCGTCGCCTGCCATTTCCAGTTGCTGGTGTATTCCTCCCGGCTGCTGGGCGGCTGCGGCTGGTCCCTGATTTATGTACATATATCCAGTTGCCGCGCTGACCGCAGCCGAATCTCATCATTTTATTTAAACGTTATGTTCATACTGAGCGATAACTTAAATAAATACAGCGCTCACTTTTGAAATATAATTTTAAAGCGGAACCTTTTGAACGAATTAATTTTAAAAAATTCTCGTGGCGGTGCCTCCGCCGGCAGGACTTTTAAGGACTCGTAAAGTAATAGTTGAAATTTTGAGCAGCACAAATATAAAAATATTCTTGTTAAATGTCGTTTTTGCAAATAAATTCTAAAAATATTTTATCAATGGCTGGAGGGTCCTCTGCTGGAGTTGAGGGGGACTGCTTCTGCAGTTTACAGTATGAAGAGCTACGAACAAACTGAAATGTTGCTGAAATGTAATTATAATAAATAAATAAATAATTATTCTCCCCCCACAATAATATCCCGCGCCCGCCGCTATATAATAAGTATTAAGTTGACCAGTGCAGTCAAATAATGCTAATAAATTACGGGGTGAGTGATGTCACTCAATTCTGGGTGTTACGACGAAGTGATAAGTAATCTCTCGCTTAACGGCGGCCCCACACTACTAATGGTGACGTAATTAAATAATATACTTTAATTAAAATGAGCTGTGGATCTGTTGCCGCTTCAACGAAAACTATTAACATATAATGTTTCTACGATCTCTGTGTAACCCATTAACAGTTAATTAATTTAATATTTAATTACTGTCGCGTTCACCGGGGTGACTCGTTTTTTGTTACACTCGGCGGGGACACAAATATCAGAAACAGAGCCGCGCGCAGGCAGGAGTACGCGCTGGAGCACCGACGCGCCGGTCGCCCCTGTGGTGGGGCTCCAGCCGCGCCAGTTGGGTTCCGTAGCGCGACAAATTCATAACAACACACACTCCTTGCCAACTGCAGTAACAAAAATTTTAAATGAGGAGGAAGGAGAGAGGTGCGAGAAGCGAAGACAAGGTGGTGGTGGTAGGTGTGAACAAGTTTAGAACGAGATCTCTGTGGAGCGCGTTCTGTCGACGAGACGTCTTCAGAGAAAAGAAAAGAAACGTGTTACAGCAATCACTGTATTACTTATTAGGTTAGAGATCTAATTTTGTGAGCGCTTTGCAGCGGCTTCAGATACAATGTAACAAAATGTACACGGTATGCAGTAGTACTATATAATAGTTTACTTAAATAAATTCAACTTCCTTGAAAAATTATTAGTAATTTATTTCCTAATTAGGGATACATTTACACAGCAAGGGACAAGTTAGTACTCCTCATAAATTACGTAATCTTTAACTTATCGCGCAATGTAAGAGTTTTGCGTATAATTAGAAGATGCACCGTGAGCACGTGGCGGCGGATCGTACATGATACTCTTGTTAAGGATCCAAGAAGAATCCAAGCTTGTTGTGATTAACGTTATGTATGGTAAAAATAGTGGAGTGTTTGCAGTTAAATATAAAAACAGTAACATTTTTCAGGTTAAGATTAAATATATTGATTTTGCAGTAGTCATATAAACTAGAGGACACAGCTCGGAGCGAATCCGTCTTCGAGTTTATAGTGGTAAAAACTTTTTTATCATTTACAAAGCAAAGGAGGTGTGATGTGCGAAAACAGGAGTCTATATTATTCATATAAATAGTAAACCACAGGGGGCCGAGCAAAGGTCCTTGGGTAACACTATTAGGATGCGCGACACAATAACATCAATATATATTTAGTACTACTTCTTGGGATCTATTATTGTTATATATTCGGGAAAACCATCTAAGGAAAATACATCTAAAACCTGCATTAAAAAGTTTTTTTAATAGAATGTTATGATTTACTCGGTCAAAGGCCTCGCTGTAATCCGTTTATACTACGTCCTCATGTTTGTCCATGGATTCTGCTATGAAACCGTTTATCAAGATCAGATACGTTACTGTGGGTCTCCCCGGTAGGAATTTGTGCTGAGTGGTGTTGAACAAGTGTTTTTTGAACGCGCACAGTTATTATTGTTTGAGACCTCAACATTACGAAAAAAATATATAAATCCTATTAAATTAATATATAAACATGCTGCAGCCCCAGTACCGTGTTCCGGTTAGGACGGCGCTGTGAGCCGGTACTGTATTCTGTATTCCAAATTACTGGAGTAACGAGAATTAACACATTGTCTCAAGACGACGAGCGTGTATACCAACTTAATCAGCGCTACGGGGTTATAGGTAACTGTAACACTTACTGCCAAGTGAACGTCCGCTCGTGCCGTTGTCACGTCGAAAAAAAAAACTAAGACAAGAGAAGTACAATAAAAAAAAATATGAGAGCTGTGCTGCGCCTCGGTACGGAGGTGAGCCGGTCACTACGCGATCCTTTAAACCTATTAAATTCTCGGATTTCGCGTAAAAGATTTGTAAATCTGGGAAAAATATTAAAATTTACTTTTTTAATATTAATATTCTTTCTGTAAGAATACAAATGGAAACGGATAACCGCGTGCCGGCGGATCCGGAACATTGTGTACATTGCTTATAAAATGAAGTTCGTAAGCGTCCGTCCGGAGCGTGAGGGTGGCGGGGTGCGGCGGGGGAGGGGGTGCGGGCGATTTTTTGAAATTAGAGGTTTGGGCGCAGGCGAAGTACCTCGTTAAGGATAATTGCTTGTGCTCAGCTAATGGTGCTTCATCAGTATAAAAGTTGATGTATGCATTCGGTGAGGTGACCATACAAAGTTCGGAGCTGAACCGGAGACATGAAGATATCGATCGGTTTAATTTGTATCTCGCTTCTGTGTCTGCTGGTGGCGAAGGCGCAGGATGAAAACAAGCAAATATACTGCGGGAGGAGGCTGGCCAACGCGCTGGCGTTCATCTGCGCGGACACGGTGGAGAGCGAGCGGACCGGCCGGAGGACGAGGAGTGGCGCCAGCAGGAGGAGCAGCCGGCAAGTGGTGAGCGAGTGCTGCGACAGCCCGTGCACGGTGGAGCAGCTGCTCACATACTGCTGAGGAAGAAAACTGAGAAACCTTACGGCGGCTACGGCAGCGCACTCTACGCGCGTTATGTGATGACGTGGTGCGCGTGCGCGGTCATTTAATGCGAGTAACCGCGGAATATTGGTACAGCTCGCGGGGAAGCTCTGGATCTTTTCCTGGAGTCGTGTCTTCTCAGCAGGGTACTGCGATGAGCCGGCGATATAGCGGCGGCGGAGTCGTCCTGAATCGAATAACATCAGCACGCAGCGCCCTTCCTTCCTCTCCTGGTTTCTTCGTACTGGCACGAGGTCCGCACCTGAGCTCATCACCTCACAAGAAGAGCTTTACCAACCACCCACTGATCTCCGTGTTCGCACCAGTCCCGCGCTGGTATTATTTAACTTTCACCAAATAAAAGAAACATTGTATCAATTACTTTTTTTATATGTTGATGCGACGTGATAAGGCAAGGCATTCACTTGATGTTAAGTGATACGCTCGCCTATAACAACGAGCTGAAGTGGTACATACCAAGACGGTTACCGGTAACATAGACCTACCGCCAGTAATAACTAGTACCAGTAATAATTAATGATGACAAAATGTCCCGTTCCGACTTGTGTGCGTACCTCCGATACTTTCACTGTATAAGTCTGGATCGAGTCCGTCTCCATTTCCTGCTGCTGCTGCACTTACGGCGTGTTCCAGTTCTGTTAGAGGCCAACGGTGCCGGCGGGGGGCGGGGG